>OX637881.1:975000-1107500 GCA_951802675.2 Boloria euphrosyne | reverse complement strand
ATTTGATAACACCGAATTTTCAACTCACGGAAAAATTAAAATCTTTTTTTTAATCCGACTCGAATCCAGTACCTCCAGATCTACAATCGTACGTAGCGACTAAAGCATCAAAAATCCGTACATCAGTACATCAGTAAGCTTAGTCTTTCAACGACCCTCTCAACTTAGATCGCTCAGTAGATATGACATATTATATTCAATCACTGTCCACGCTACCCATAGCCACTGAACTAGACAAGCCCCCAACTTTAAAAGAAGTCAAAGATGCTATCAAACAATTACATAACAAAAAGGCGGTTGGTATTGATAATATTCCAGGGGAATTACTTAAGTACGAGGGCGAAGGAACTCATGAGGTCATCGGAAATCGCTTCATGGTACCATGTGGAATGAGGAGCGGGTACCAGATACTTTAAAAGTATTGCGAATAAGTGCCCTTATAAAAACATCAGACTGCAATTTATTTCGTTGTTATCGACCCCTGGAAAAGTATTTGCGAAAACCCTTCTGAACCGTGTAATTGCAATATCTGAAAAATCCTTCCAGAGACCCAGTTCGGCTTTCATTAGTACCATTGACATCGATACAGTATATTATTGGTAGACTAGCATTTCCCGCGGCCCGCCAGCAGTTCTACAGACATACATAGAAACCAAATTCATAGATTTCATATATTATTATGTGCTTATAGCCGGTTTCTAATGGTGACTTCACAATTCGAAATCATGGCATATTTTCCACCAAAATATTATTTTATACTATCATATATATCGACCCGGATAACCAGCTAACATCAATATAGTTTAGACAGACAAAAAATCTAAAAATATAAATTCGGCCTTAGTATCAAAAATAATAAATATTTCAATAAGATTACAAACCAGCTTCACACCGACGTCTACAAGCTACAGCGTAGCAGCGTACAGGATTCGTAGCCGAGATTAACTGTAAGAACTATGACGAGAATAAATTATTGAATATTTTATCTGTATTTAAAATGTCAACTAGAGCCTCAGCTTAGTATTTTTAATATAACACTACCTCTAAAATGTGGGTTCTTACTTCATTACTCTTCTTTTGAATTTCATGCTTTTCTTTTTATCTTGACGAAAAGGGTTCAAAAACTTTAATTGTTAGATTGGAACGGTTTTTATTTTGTAATTTAATTAGAATTCGACTATTTGTAGACAATTCGAAGTTACTGAAGCCTCAACGTTATTTAGGTGGACTTTCTCATATTATAAAAAAAAACTAATCAAATACAAAGATAAATAAATAATTAATAAATGAATATGTTGGGACATTATTACACACAGCACCTTCTAGGTAAGGTACGAGGCTTGTGTTACGGATACCAGATAGTTCATATACTACACATTTATAATGTTTAAATACATACTCGTATTATAAATATACTTTATTAAAATACACTTGTACAATGTAAGCACTTTTGAATCGTAATTTTAGTAATAATTACGTATAGTGCATAATGTAGGTAAACTTTACCATTTCCATGTTAAATGAACAACAAAGTTTGCTCTACCGGCTTGCTAACTCAATTCTAAAGCCTGGCTCATGCAAGCCCATCGCTCTTACATAATGAAGCACCGGTTATCTACTCCTCTATACATAGCAATTACGCGTCTGGAAAGTTCTTTGGCACGTCGATTTACCATGCAGGGAACATCAGATTTGTATAGTGCAATGTGCTATTAACCGACTAAAGTGATGCAGTCGCATTATGCGACTACCTACTGGTGTACCCGTAAATGTATTTTTACTTTGTGGGTTATGTCCATGTATAATATCATTCCAGTTTTTAATTTTACAATTTATATTGTACTTACAATTTAACGACGGGTAATATGCTCGATGCAACGGAGTGAAGTGGGCTTAAATCCCGGGTCGGGCACCTCTGAAATTTTCATGTCATCATGTCATCAGGCCTTTTTACATCTCACTGTAAAAAGGGCACGGGCCTTCCACAGTACGAAGGGGGATCAGGCCATAGTCCACCGCACTGGCCCAGTGCGTGTTGGCGGACTTCACATGTCTTACGAAAACTTGCTAGGTTTTCTCAGACATGCAGGTTTCCGCGCGATGTTTTCCTTCATCGTAAGACAAGTGGTAATCATGATAGAAATGATTCGCACATGAAAATATCAGAGGTGCGAGACCCGGATTTGAACCCGCGTCACTCGTATATACAAGTGAGCACGACACCGCTGGGGTTATACAAGCGAGTGCGTTACCGCTGGGTTACCACTTGCATGCGCGAATAATTTCCAAGATGAATACCACTTGTCTTATTGTGAAGGAAAACATCAGAAACCTGCGAGTCTGAGAGAGATCTCGCATGTTTTTGACAAGGATTTAAATTACACACTTGGGACGAATACATACCCTTGATCTCTATCACAACTGACATGCGAATGATATTGTGGACAAAAACTAGCATACATAGCATTAACCAAATTACTTATATTAGAATATTTAATACACTACTCTTACGACATTATAATATTAATGTTCAAATAGAAAATAATTTATGAAAAATTGAAAAGCCCTCAAAGCCGATACAAAGTACGTTAGCTCTACAAAGCCCGCGATCTACAGCTTTTATCTGAAAAGACTTAGATTGTAATTCATGAACGTAATAAAATATTCCTTATAAGAGGTTGAAGAAAAGTAAAATGAACGCGACGAAGCAAAATATTTGAACCGGTTTGAAAAAGAGTTTCCGTTGTCCTCGTACGACGATTTTTTCGGGGATCGCTTGATTGATTTAGCTTACAACGTTATACTCATATATACTTATACTCAGTATAGCAATTCCCGCGGCTCCGCCCGAGTTCTAATCATTATTAAAAATAGAGATTGGTGATATAAGGTAGAAAATTTATGGTTATAAGTATTTTTTGATGCCAAATAAAAAAATAAAAATTAAAAATTTTGTCAAAAATTAAAAAACAAAAAATCTGGAGAGGGCCGCCCTTATCACACAGAATAATATAAATAGAGACTTCAGACCTACCAAATATACACAAAAAAAAACATAAAAATCGGTCAAACCGTTATGGAGAAGTTATCAAACAAACACTGTGGCACGAGATTTTTATATATTAGAGAATTAGATTTTTACACAGTATTCTTGGGAATTCATAATTTAAAACTACTGTGTTTAAGCCCTTGCTTTATGATAATACAATTCTTCCCTGAAAAGTAAAGCCAAAACAAATATCAGGATAATATCCTCGGCCGCGCTAGGGAACTCATCTAACAAAGATAAATTACTTGAGCGAGTCTGTTAGAAACATGAAATGTAAGGTTTGAACTACGGATGTTATTTAACCTCGACTTTTAACTACGAGTCTTAATCACTTACCCTTTAGAATAAGGTTTGTATTTATTTCTAATAAATCTATCTCATCTCATTAACGAGCTTTATTTATCAGTGGAAAATGTAGGAAATAGTCAAATGTCAATCACAACATGGATACTAATATACACGTACTGATGCCAAGATGCTGCTCTCCCCTCTGAATTTCAATGGTGAATCTTAGGACAAAAATAATCCCTATCTTCTGATAGTTAAAATAACGTTACTAATTTATAAATAACGTTAAAAATATTATATAAAATGAATATTGCTTCGGCAAGGACTATTTTTTAACGTTATTTATAAATTGGTTTAGATTTACACTAGTAAAAATCACTGTTAATAAAAATAATTTCACGCATCAACAGTTACTTTCTCGTGACTTTTAAGTGTTTATTTTTATGTATGTTAATTTTTAGTTTTTAAATATTTGAATTCAGCCCTTTAAAACTTGCTAGGTTTTCTCAGACATGCAGGTTTCCTCATGATGTTTTCCTTCACCGTAAGACATGTAGTAATCAAATATCAGAGGTACGAGACCCAGATTTGAAACCGCATCACTCGGCTACCCAAGCAAGCGCGCTACCGTTGGGCTACCACTGCCTTTAATATTTATTCGTACTGAATATTTCAAAACCTTTCCAATCATCTTCAGACATGTCTTCTCTACATTATTTTAAGAAAAGTGGTTACTAAATTTAATATATTATTACAAAGAAATAAATAGTTAATAGTTACCCATAAAAATAAAAATCTAATCGCTAATTAATAATAGAGACAACATAAAAACAATATTTAAATAAAAAGATGTCAAACTTTGTGTGAACTTCGCTTCTCAAATTCACTGAAATCCTAAAAACACACCAAAGCAAAATAGCTATGAAGAGTATAAACTCCGTAAATAACGGCTTAATACACTTTGACAGCAATCCACTTCCAACACTTCTGTTGCTGGCATTTTACGAGGCAATGTTTTAGAGATATTTCCCTCCGGTCCAAACTTGCTTTATTTGTATCAAAAGTTGAAGCTTACACAGTAAAAGCTTACACTTATTATAATCGGAATAAGTCATAAATGCCATTCATTGTTACCTTGACAATTGATATATCGATTAGCCTTCGTGTTACTATAACTAGTAAAAATCAAATCAAAATCGGTTGGAAGCGGTTATTTGTCTCTCTTATTATATTTCACGAGCTTGAAGACCCGGTCCTTAGGAACACAGGCAGGCCCAACACGTAGAGATTTAAGATCAAAGTTTGTTTAATGTTTCGCATTAGCCGGGATTCACCGAGTAACCTAAAGGGAATAGTCCAAACATGGCTCCCGAGTAATGCGTAGGGACCATGGAAATATAGAAAATTAATTGGGTTTAGGGAATGGATTTCGGAGGGTTATTATTATTTTGGTACGTTTAATTTGTTAAATAAATTAAATAGCAGATATAATACAAATACCGGTATTTGCGTGACTCCTCGCGGGAGGTCTTGACCTAGATACTTAGGCACTTTAGGCTTGCGAATTATTGATCAATGCCTATGAAGTAATCTTGTATACCTAACTATTAAATTTACTTTAATATTTAACCGACTTCATTTTATATAAAATTAACATCGCTTAATTAGATGCAGATAATTACGTTTTATTTACAAAAAAAAATCTAAATGTTTATGTCGACTACAACGGCCAATTATATTCGGAGGAAACAAATGTTGAAAGTATAATAAAGATATATAATCGATGTAAAATGACAAATGATTACCATCCTTAGTCTTTTGATAAAACATTTTTTGAAGTATATAAAATGGTTCCTTGAGATACAACGTATTCAATAAAAATATTAAAATATATTCCCAATTGGCGAATATATCACGCAACATACTAAAAATATACAACCTTATTAAATACCTCCTCATTATTAATCGATTTCATTCAAAATTCGTCTAAAATAAACTAAAACCCTCTATGAGTAGATTCTCTGACATAATCTCGTAGAAGCATAATTAATGACCGATATGATGTAGCGTCAAACACGTGTCTCACTCTCATACAATATTTTTTTATCTGGTGTTATTTGTGCTAAATACGAATACTAATAACTAATATGATTAAATATTTAAAAAATTTATCTAATTCAAAACATTGACTTAGACAAGTGTATTATCTAAGTAAATTTCATAGCATAGACATAAAGTAACTTTACAAACATAAAATATACAGAAAACATGCACAGCAGGCGACCTTGTCACTGGCAGCGATCTCCTCCAGGCAACCTTGAGGTGGAGGTAGGCGGTGCACTTGCTCCTACACATTTAGATATTTAAAAATAAATGATACTTAAATGTACGTATAAACATAGTATATAGGCATACACACATGCATGAAAAGATTCAATCAAATAATATAGATACAGATATTTATTAGATACTGGCGACTCACCCTCGCTTCGCTCGGGTTCGTCCCTGGGTACCCCTTTAGTATAAGTTTTTTACAAACTTTAATTTTTTTTACATACACATTACATAAAAAATAAAAATTAGCCGAATTAGTCGAGACATATCGATTCATTTTTTTTCGTAATAAAATTTAAAACCTTCCGTGAACGAACGAACGAACGTGAATTCTTGAGTTATGCGCTTACCAATATTCATTTTTATTTAAATAGATAGAAGATTAGAAAATTAGAGAGGAAAAGTAATACATAATATGTAAATTTTAAATTAAAAAAAAAACATAAAACAATAACTGTATTTTATTTTATAAATAAATGCCTAAGTTTTCGTTAACATTTCAGTAATAAAAAATAAAAAAAATATATGATGACTATATTAATCTATATTTTACTCCTAATATTACTTCTTAATAAGTCCAAGCCAATTTTAACAGCATCTAGAGCAGTTCCTGGAGCGCACATCACACCGTAACCTCCGTGTCCATAGCAGTGGACGACTTTCACACCATCTATAATTTCAGACTCAACCCTGACAGGTACTCGATGAGGTCTAAGCCCAACTCTGTGAGCAACTATCTCAGATTTTTTCAAAGCAGGCAGAAGATCACAACAACGTTCAAAAATAGCTGCGGCATCGTACTTGCAAACATTTCTATTATAGCTGTCGTATTGCCTCACGCCGCCCAATGTTGCCACACCGTCCATCCCAGGAATTATATAAGTATCGTAATCTCCATAAAACGCCATTTTCAACCATGGCGCTTTAACTTTGACAACCTGACCACGCATAGGTACCAAGTCATGATCGTTACACAAAAATTTAGCACCCAAGCCAGTACAATTAAAAACTACATCATACTTAGATAGTGATGTAAATGTCTCGATTTTCTCTTTTAAAATTTTACCGCCGTTGTCGATAAACGATTTTTCAACCCACGGTAAGTACTTATCGCATCCGATTTTCATGGTTGAGTAAAATGAACCGTACTTCCAACCCTCTCCACATAATTTTAACTCATCTTTGTCGACTTCTCTGTAAACCGGCACAAGGTCTTCGATTAGATGATTTCTCGTGATATGATAATTGTCCTTTGAAAATATGTAACTTGACACCGACATAATGCCGGCGTTTGGTGCATCCGATGTTTTTAAAATATCCTTATAATAGTGCCAGGAATTGTCGATCCATTTCTTAGTTATTTCTTTTGAAGGGCCCTTGAAACTCGTTCCAGGTCTGAAAAGGCCTGCAGCGACGCTGCTAGTCGTATCTTCTTTGAATGTTTCTGCTATTATAGAAATATTTGCATTTCTTAATTCTTTTTGTAGGATTTGAGCCAGCGTAGAACCAACAACGCCAGCTCCAAGAACAGCTATCTTCGGAGAGTTAAATTCCATTTTAACCTGTAATAATAAGAAAATAGATTAATAAATATAAAAATAAATGTAAACGTGATGTAATTAAAGTATTTTGATAAAAATAGTAAAATCCGTGACGAAAACTGAAAACAAGGATAGAAAATTTTATACATAAATATGTATAAGCAAAAACTTTCAAAATACTTCAAAATATATAAAAATATGGTTGCCCGACGCGACGCATCGCGCTATCAAAATATTTTAAAACCAAATTTTTTAAGCGCCTTATGAAGTACCTACCTTATGGATAACGTAAAAACTAATAGAATAAATAATCTCCAATAGAAGTGTATATTATTACGAAAAGAGCTAATATGGTTATAATTATTATTCGTTTAAAAATGCTTACAATTTTTAAATAATGTTCAAAGTTCCACGAAAAATATTGCATCGTTGTATAATATCAATTGGATTCACATCACAGTTTGTAGTGCCTTTGAATCTGTTACTACCAATGTACATTAAATTTAATTTTGTGTTTTTGAACGAAACATACTTATAACTTCTATCACATTGATTTGATATTATTTCATTTGTTGAGGGAGTTTCGGCCATAGGTTAGGCTTTTTACATTACTAAGACATTTAAATGCGGAGCAATATACAATTTTAGAGGTATAAGAGTATCGTCCTACCCTAAAAATTAAAATACCCTAAAAAATACCCTATACCTATCGGTGTGGTGTGTACTTTATGTAATTAACTCTAACACATATTAACTAGGTACTTTTTTTTGTTTTCATAATTTTAGGTACCACTTTGCTAGGTCCTTCGTCTTAGTAACTTTAGTGAAAAGCCAAAGAACTTTTTTAAAAGCAATCACATAAATAAACTGTTGTATTATATTATAAGTACTAGTACCCGGCACGCTGGGCGTAAGCTAAAATAAAGTAAACAGTTTTTTATAAAATAAAAGTAACCTAAGTTACTCATTATAACATTAGCTGCCTGCGAGTGAAAGTCCTGTCAAAATCGTCCATGCCATTTTAGAGATTAGCCGGAACAAATAGACAGACAGACAGACAAAATTATTAAAAATTGATTTTTTTATGTAAGTACCGTATATACTCGTACTTTCATATATGCATTTAGTGAAAAGCTGTCAATTTGATATTAAAAACAGACTGAAATGTATTTTATTTATATGTTCATTACTCTTTAATGTTATATCATCGTTTATTTCATACTCCATTTTATAAAATAACTCTCCTTATTGCCCTCAGTTATATTTTAGACTACTGACTTATTACCCGTTGATAAATATAATGATATATGACACGCGATTAACAATGTACACAAAGTTGATTTATTACAGCTATTAAGAGAATCGTTTCAATATGTCAATATCTTCAAAGATAAACATCAGTGCTATTATATAAGGGATTTATAGAATTTTGCGTATAACTGAAATTCGTTGTAATAAAGTCGCGTTAAGTCATATTCCTATTATACTAGCAATTCCCGCGGCTCCGCAAGCCCCGCGCCCGATGGATAAAAATTTAGGGTTATAAGAATTTTTTGATCATAAAAATTTTGCCCAAAAATAAAAAATCTGGAGATGGCCACCCTTATTACCTAGGGGAATAAAAAATAGACTACGAGGTATTCTAATATACACACAAAATTTCATAAAAATCGGTCGAGCCGTTTTGGAGGAGTTCGATAACAAACACAGTGACACGAGATTTTTATATAATAGACTTTAGAGAAGATTAGAGATAAACAAAGCACATTTAGCACGCAGATAATTAGATTCGCATTCGACTCTAGTCTTATCTTCTAAGCGGATATAAATTTCTTAAAAAGGAAACAATTTTTTTTATTCATACTTAAGTTATAAATAAAATAACGTATTTCTCACCAAGTATTCTCAGTTTATTCACAAAGCATCAGCTCACGTTATGTACAGTGCAAAGTACTAAATGATGATTGATTTGATGATCTTAATTAATTTGAAGAAGCTGTGTATTTTAATTTATTAAGTGTTGCTTGCTGTAAAATAAAAAGCGAAGAAAGTGAAATTAACATAAATTTATTATAGTATAATATGTTGGATAACTTTTAAATATTTGTGAACACTTTCTTTTATATTTATAGCATCACAAATAAATTGTTAATTGTGAATCTGTATAGTGAAATCCTTACTTCTTTCTATATTCATCTATATTTTCTATGGAGTGTAGAGGCAAGGAGTACTATCTTATGTAGGAAACAAGTTGAAAAGTGTCCATCTGTGAGCTAGTATCAAAGTGAATAAAACATAAAGTGAGCCAACGGACGTGTCTAGACAGAGCAATCGTGCGGGGTTTGCGGAGGGGGTAGCCGTACCGAGCTGTCATACATTCCGCTCGGTACGCGTTAGCTAGGGTTCACGCTTTTTAATTTGATTGTTCTAAGTGTTTCGTTTGACTTGTACTTATCTATAATGGTTTGTACTACATGTACTGTGGGAGACTGCATGTCATTATCTCGTTTAGACAAGATTTTAAAATTTAATCAGTTTCCACACACTGAAGAAAGGTAAAAAATATTAGCCCAGCGATATTAGGCTAAATTATGCATATTATTGTTTACTAGATTTTTTTCTTTTCTTAGAACGGTTTTTGGGCCGATTACGAATATGACAATATATTTCAAATTTCAAGATGGCGGACGCGTTTTTTTTTCATAAAATCAATATGGGTATCGTTTTCATGCTTTTTGGGGGTGCCAATTATGAATATGACATATTACTAGATTTTTGTCTAGGTTCAAGATCGCGGACGCTAATACTTTCAAAAAATCAATATGGGTATCATTTTCATGGTATTTGGAGGTGCTGATTATGAATATGATATATTACTAGATTTTTGTACAGATTGAATATGACGGACGTAAATATTTTTGTAAAATCGATATGATATCGTTTCCATTTTTTATAATGTTTGGAAATGCATTGACGCATACCACGACTGGTTATGTGGGACTCAAAACTATGCGCCTGCTTTCCGTCTGTCTTTTTATTAAAATTGTTTCTATGTATGAGAATTTACTATATCGTCAAATTCAACAATCGCAATCTGAAAGTCGTAAATCCAAATATTGAAAATACCATTCAGTTTCGCATTTGTGGATTTTAATAGAATAAGTATCTCAGTATTTTTCTTACTAACCTAGCTAACTAGTTTGATTTTTTTTTATATATATATAATATTTATATATTTCGCCATTCAATATTTTTTTATTTTATCCCTGGTACCCTTTTATATACTCATACTACGAATACACAAATATAGAACTGATGATATAACATATATATTTGTTTATTTAAATATTGTGACAACCCTGCAGCAAAAACAAATGCCTACACAAAAGTGGCATTTTGCGTGATTTCAAAGGCGTTGGACGAAGTATTAAATATAGTTCTTGCGTTAACCCTGATGCTCATGTGGCGTCGCCCTAATTTAACAGATTTCGACGGACACTTTTCATACTCGGGGTGGTTTTCCTTAACTTTACCCTCCATACTCTTTTCTTTAACTCTCTACCTGTTTAAACACTGCTGTTAGGTTGTAATATTCTATGCAACATGCATGCCTCGTCATAATAAATTTAAATATACAATTTTAAATTAAAAATAATTTTAAATTAATTAAATCAAAGTCATACTAAAATGTAGGCTTAACTCCTTTGTAAAATTCTTAACTCATGTACTTTAGTGTCATTATAAAGTCAACTTTGTTTCAAATCCACTTTTCTACTTCAACAGTTCCTAACAGTTTTTATGTTTCAAAGTTATATCTTTACTAACTTTTCCTTTAAAAATTGTAGATATAAGTAAAGATTAAAATTCCCTTTTATTCAAAATTATTCATCAAAACTGGAAAACATTTAAACAATTTTTTAAATCGAATTTACCTCTTAAATAAAAGCATATTATTATAATAATGATGATCAATTTCTCTACCAGCAAGTGACATATTTATTATCAACTAGATATCCCAAGGTCCCACGACGGCCAGATCTTCATTATTTTATAAGAGCTGAAAATTTCTATGTACATGTCCCCTTTATAGGTAAGAACGACCAGCGACTATAGAGTTTGGGTTGTGGTTACCTTGGCAGGTAACAGGTAGTAAAGGTGTATAAAATAGTACCTAAAATTTGTTAAAGCTCAATTTTTTATATTTTCTTCGGCAAACCTTTAGAAATCTCGTCATCCATTGCCGGATACTTATGACAGTCTTCTCGGTACTAGTATAAACGTAGTTTTCACTTATTTAACCAGTACTGAATTATTTTTATTTGTCTATTACAGAGCCTCGACCACAACGCAAAGACTACGATCAGCTGTCGTCAAATGAGAAATTAGACAACAGGCACATTGAAGATATACACATAGAGGAAGCTGAAGTAGATTCAGACGCGAGTAGCACTGATTTAGATGAACGAGACACGCGCGGTGTATGCCCGCCATGTGCGCATGACCGGTATAACAACAATATTCGTCGACACGCCCATGACGATTTCAGCGATGACAGTGATTATGGTAAAAATATCTTTTGCTTAAATTGTATATTTAAAATTATCGACTGATCATTACGCGAACATCACTAGTGAGCCAAATAGCTACCATTTAATTCATACTGTGATAAGTTCAATTGTTGTAGAATATACAAAATAACATTGAAGCTAAATAAAAGTTTATATTATTTAGATGTAAGTTAATAAACTTATATTTTTTATATTAGGAAATTTAAATTTAAAAGGTAGGATTGATAATTTCTAAACTGTACAGACAGTTGCGTAACTGTCGTCTATCAGTGTCAACTGTCATTTGTCAGTGCACCTAAGAAAGATCAAAGAATTGGTTTGGCTTTGGTTGTTGTGGCTGTGACTAATTTTATAATCGGGCAGATAGCTAAAAAGCTTGTAGAAAAATCACAATAGGAACTACAAAAAAAGAAAATAGTGAATCATGGCTAATTTAAAATCTGATTTAGATGAATATTTACTTCAAAACGAAAATCGTCGCAGTTATAAGATTAGTTTACCATTTTCAACTCCCAGTTTCTTTTCACGAAATAATGATGAAACTCCTACTAGCTCAAACAGCTCTACCGGAACTTGGTTCGAAAATGTACAAAAAGAATACTTTACCTTGGTAAGTAAATAATATTTATTTCATTAATATACATTTATGTACTATTTACTATTACATTTGTATTAAACTGAAGTTACTAATTCTAATATATTTTAATATTACAGAGTCGAACACAACGATTTATGGGATTTGGAATATGTCTAGGATTAGGCATTTTATGTTTCTTTTTATCATTTATCTATATACCAGTTTTAGTATTGAAGGCCAAAAAATTTTCTCTTCTATTTACATTGGGCAGTGTATTTTTCATATTCAGGTAAGCTTATAGTAAAACTACTACTTTTACTACAACTAAATAATATCAGTTCACTAAAACAACAACTTTATCTATTTAAAATTATATTATAGTATAACTAATGTTTCGAACAATAAATGATTGACAACCATAATATGTCAGTGACCTCATTGTAGGATTACTGATAATATTCTATATTAGCAAAGTATTAATGAGTTTCATTGTTTACACATAAACTAAACAATTAGTACAAACAACTTTGGTTTCTAAATACCTATTTTCATTTAATTTTAAAAATATATTTTATTTAAGTTATTTTATTAAATATTTAAAGTGCCAGTAATTATTCTATTAATTGATCAGTTCCATATCAAATAAATATCATAATTACATTACTTTTACTTTTAAGACTTCATTTTATTTGTTTACAGTTTTAGTTTTCTCTATGGTCCATGGTCACATATGAAGTCACTATTCTCCAAAGAAAAAGTACTCAATACAGTATTATATGGATTTACATTAATAGCAACATTGTATTGTGCATTGTATTTAGAAAGTACTTTATTTACTGTTTTATGTGCAATTGCTCAAGTTATGGCATTAATGTGGATGATGTTAGGTTCTATTCCCGGTGGATCGTCCGGAGCCAGGTTCTTTGGTAGCATGTTTAAATCGTCTGTGTCCAATACCTTGCCTATTTAACAGATACTTATAAATATAATTTTTGGTTTGATTGTATAGTGTGAATGTGCCTTTTTGACTTTGTAAAGCTAACTTTTGAAAAGATAGAATTTTATAAATTAATCATATTTAATATTTTCAAAAAGTTAATATATTATTGAGAAATTTATTGATAACAATACAATATTTAAAATGAAAGATTTTCATACAATCTTGTGAGAGCATTTAGACTTTAAACCGGCCCTGTCACAAAATCTGTTCTTAGCGAATGTCTAGTAACTATAAATTACTTCTCTGCCATATTTCATCTTTATATCATGTCAAGTGGTTTACAATATTTTGTGATGAGTGAATGACCTTTTGCTTTTATATAATATCAAATGTGACATATAAATATATATTTTTTGCATCTGTGTAATTGCAATTATATTTTTTTATTAACTACCAGTGATAGCTATTCGTAAATAATATTTAAAATTAAAACTTGTTAATAGAGACACATTCACATTATATATAGTCAACACTAGAATGCTGCTAATACTTCCTATTACCTAGATGTAATTTGTAATATAATATGATCATTATACTTATATAAATTATTAATTTACATTACTTTTCATACTGCTTTGTAAATACTTTGCAATTGATAGTTTTTAAAGTTTTGGGTGTATTCCAAAAGGGAATGTTCATTAATGTTTGAAAATTAAAATTTAATAAATAATTGATTAATTGATGATCGGTATTAAAAATTAATTTATTCTATCTAGAAACTTTATACTTTTGTCACATTATGTAATAAAATCATATTGTTTATAGGAGTGTTGGTGTTTTGTAATCAATTATTTATAAATATTTATAAAGTTAAATAAATATGTATTGGCAAAAGACGAAAATTACATATTAAATCTGTTATCTGAATGGTTATGTATCAAAAATGATATAATTTAGGTACTAAGTGGATTTTTCAAGAGCTATAACAATATAGCACAAACAATGTGATGTTCACTTCGATCATACACTTCATACATCTATACATACAACTATGGACTGCACTCATTAGAAAAACTAAGTTTTGTCTATGAAATTCAATTTTTATTAAAACTCTCTGTCTACTTTAGCTCTACCCTCCATAGTCTACTTGAAAGATTCACCTGTACACCTACAATATACATATTATATTTATGCATTTAAATACTACATATCATAATGTGATTCGCACAATTCGAACTTATCGAAGCTCAATTAAAAGAATGTTAATGTAAGTATATGTAACAACACCGTTTAATAATATATAGTCGAGAAAAAATATGAATTGCCTAACTTGAAATCTATAACGTCGGGTTTTAAATAAAACTGTCTTTTCGGATTTTTATCGCAGATATAATTTGATTTTCCCGTAGTTATTAATTATTAACAATAATTATAACCGAGGGAGAAAGTTAAATACTTACATCAAGAACTCAAATTCAAAATAAAAAACCGAAAGGACAGTTTTAGTATTTTGATGTCGGATGTTACAGGTTTGAATCCCCGGACAAGGTATTTTATTTACCAACCACATTGAATTGTAATACATGAATATTTGTAGTAAATTGCCAGTGCCTTCTTAAAAAGTGAAAGCATTACGAACTAAATGTTTATCATGTACATATCTCGCTTATTAGGTACTACAATTGAATATATTTATTAAATAAAAAAATCGATAGTAATTGCAACCTCAGACTAAAGAATTATAAAGACGGATAACGATGTTACAATATTATAA
Source organism: Boloria euphrosyne (assembly GCA_951802675.2). Taxonomy (NCBI): domain Eukaryota; kingdom Metazoa; phylum Arthropoda; class Insecta; order Lepidoptera; family Nymphalidae; genus Boloria; species Boloria euphrosyne. Next base: position 1,092,429 of record OX637881.1, on the reverse strand, counting down.
AATCAATGGACAGAAACCAACAGACATATTTATTTATCACAGTATTAAATATTCTAATTTGTTAAGTTTCAACACTGGTATTATTCCTTAGTCTGTGATTGCAAAAAGAGATAGAAGCTATATGGTATCTCTTTTACTTCATATAACTTGTCATAATTATGAGCAACATTTTCCACCAATTTTGGGTATTAGCTATAAGCTATATCTCACGACGAATGCGGTTTATATTAAATTATAAGAGAATATATAAATCATTATTCGTAAATAAGGTATACGAAGTTTTTTTATTACATTCATAGTTTATTTTTAAATATAGAAATTTACTTGTGATAAAAATAACACTGATTTTGTAAGTAAAAAATACGTGTATTTTTGTGTCTTCGAAGTATCTATTTTTGGGAATAAAGTAGTTTTTAATATATTTTGTAATTAAATATTTATAAACTTAATTGAGTTTTATTTATCTTAATGATGTCTAACCCTTTAACGTTATTATTAGGCAGCAATTAGCATTAATTGCAAACGATTCTGTACTGGGCCTATAGCCAACCGGCATTCGTTATGAAGCGATTCGATTTCTACAATCGTCATCGCTTAAACGCAGCGAATGCATCTTGAACTTTAAATCACTAATAATTGAAATGAATTTACATTGTCTACCATCATCTATTCGTTGACAACAGATCACGTGACATATCTAAGGCATATGTCAAACCCATACATTTTGGACTTTTCTACTATCGCTTTCGCTAATCGATTGTTACATTATCTAGGCCCTCAGAAGACAAATAATTTATTTTGTTCAATAATTAAACGAAATACCTATTTAACAAAAGTAAATCACCTTCGTAATACTATTATTTATTACCCAACTGTGGCGAAACCTAAAAAGGTTTATGTGTTTGACCTTTTTCCTTTTTCCCTCATAATAACTTATTAGCGCCTGAACCGATTTTGAAATGATTAAATCGAAATGGCACGTTTCAGAAGCCAGTTTGTTCACAAAGCAAAACTGGAGGCAAGGATATGCATGTCTCCGTTTCTGTGTCAATTTCATCGTTTCAGTTCGTTTTTTTTACAAAGTCGGATTGTTTATACAATAATCTAATTATTTTTAGGTACATAACTATTTTTTGAATTAGCTGAAGAATGCTCAAACACTGCACGATGGAAAAACGAAACTTGGTTTTAATACTAAATAATAGTTATAAAATTATTTTATTTTAAAAATAGGACTCTACTAAAGGTCCTTCTGAATACAACTCTCACGCACACAATATCACACGGATGTAGTACATAATATCGTTTTCTACATTATAAGTGCAGTGTTTTAAATTGATCTTAAAAATAATAATTGTAATACTTTCTTAGATTTACGCGAATATTCGACATTATAAATGAAACTACCGGAGACGGGAGAATCTCTCCCATGACCATGATTGCTGTAAAGCATTCGAAACGTCGGGAACTAAAAATCAAAATAAATCCGCGACAAAATCCGAAAAGGTAGTTTCATTTATAATAATAATTGTATGGAAAATACCACTATACTTACCTAAATGTAAATAGGTGGTGCTACTTGAGAATTATTTTTTTATAAATGAATGCTAACGCCCATATTAATATATAAAACATTTTCTAGTAGTATTCAACTACAAACCTACCCGTACAAAGAAAACAGTCTAATGATATCTAGGAATTCATGTCATTAAAACTACAAGACAAATAAATAATATTTCCTTTAATACACATTTTTTTACTCTAAAGTTTTATGATGGTAGTAGGACGTAGGTCCTTAAAAAGGATATAATGAATATAAAGTGATCTAGATAGTCTCTCCCGTGACTATGATTGCTGTAAAGCATTCGAAAGGTCGAAAAAATTAAAAATCAAAATAAATCCGCGACAAAATCCGAAAAGGTAGTTTCATTTATAATGTCGAATATTCGCGTAAATCTAAGAAAGTATTCGATCTAGATAGTTTATGGAAATTTCATAAGTTTTTTTGCAAATTTCAGATGAGGCATTGACTTGCAATGTGTGCGACAGGTCGTTCTCCACACGGCGCCAACTAAGCGACCATCAGCAGAAGAAACGACATTTTGGGTAACTATTTTTCCCACTTTTGAAACATGACATCCAAAAGATGTAAATTAAAGTATTTTCTATTGTTTTAGTAATGTTAATGAAACAGTCAGTCAGTTTGTAGGTACAACACAAAATAGTTCTTTGAATGAAATACCTACAAGTTTTCTTGATCACAATAGAAAGAGCGTGATTGTAAGCAATTGTTTAATAATTAGAGCTATACTTGTTTGATTGACTTAAAATCTATATGCGAAAGAGTTACGCATCATTAATATTATGTAAGATTACGAAATATTTGCTTATAGATAGATTGGAAGTATTCACTTGTGTAACAACAACACACGTTATGCCAGAATACTTAGTTTCTTTTAACATTTTTTTATGTAATATTTACCTACCGTATCATCAAATATGCGAACAAGTAAAATACAAATATTAACACTGTTTGAGAATCAAACCAACAATAAAAGAACGATAAAAAAATTAATTCAAATACAATTTGTAATTAGAGAACGACCAAAACAAATAACTTCCCCCCTTACTACGTTTAAATATTTCGGCTCTTGTAGGCACTGGTTCATGATATTTTGCCTCCTAAAAATATGATCCAAATTATTGTTAAATTTAAAATTTTCGATAAATAGATATCATTATAAATTGTATCTTGATTATTCTTGTTTCAATTAATATTTAATAAAGAAGATTTCTGGCGAATTCGTGATTACTTTTACAGCGATAGCGCTATTTGTGACTTTTACCTGACAGCTGGCAACACTGTCCACTCCCTTACTTACGTCTATGGTTTTGCTAAGCTAACTATTATATTAAATGATATATTCACAGATGCAGCGCTTGCGACAGTCTTTTCCCTTCGCTGATGGCTCTCGAGCACCACAAAGAGGAGTTCCAACATTGGAGTGACTCATCATACTGCTCCCACAGCGACAGCGAGGACAGCGATGATTGTGACCGCCACAGATTACTCTAATGCCACCATCTCATTATTGCCGGGGATAAACCTGCCCAGCTGGGCACTTTCGTGTAGTATGCTGTAGGTGGAATGCAAATTCAGATTTTCGATACCTTTAATGGATAAGCTTTACTAAGTTGCCAAGAATACGTAATTTTCGCTAATATCAAAATTGTGAGGAATTCTTAATAGTCATAATTATTTAGCCAAACTAATATAATAATCACGAAACTTGTTTTGAATCAAACAAACAGAAAAAAATTTAATTCGTTTTTACACACAATTAACTTTTTGTATAGAAATTCAACAGGTTCTTATTTTTCCGCGGACTTAATTATGACATGAACTTAAAATAAAAATAGTCTATGATCAATTTATTTACTGCTGAGAATATTTAAAAGTATATTTAAAACTGGAGATGGGGAAAAATGTTATTTTGTAGTCACTGTGACTGTCGTTCCAGTTCCATAAAAGTCACCGTGAAAAATCACCGTGACTTTGTCACTTCGGTTCCGATGTGACAGCTGTTCCTTTAGTAACAGTGATATTCGGTCACTACATTAACTTTTTGCTATTTGTTACATTTGTTACTAGAGAAGTGATAAGCGCTTTTAAATTGACTACACGTTTAAACGTTATACTTATTTTTTTAAGCGCGTACATAAAAGCGCTATTTGTTTAAACGCTTTTTTAAAATAAAATTACTAATCTTTGGGTACCTACTTAGAACTTTAAAGTATTATTGACTTTAACATTGACTTATTATTTACTACGTCCGCGTTCTAAGGCTGGAAACCAAATTTTTTTTTCGAGTTTTAAGCGGTATCTCACAGAGCTACCGATGTCTTGCACGCAATTTACATTTATTTAAATCATTATTTTGTTGCGAAGTTAACTATATCATAGTTGTTAACTCAACTTCGCAACAAAATAATAATTTCGATCTCGTAAGATATACATTTATAATAGAAATCAAATGATGCCAAGAGCAATTTTGTTCAAAATTAAATACTTGTGATGAGTAACTTATTTATATAGGTAAGGATTAATATCATATTATGTTTTATTGTTAAGTGTCGACATATTGTTTTATGAAACAGTTTTTAAAGTAAACTTTTTTTAATCGTATCTCCCTAAGTTTTATGATTAATTTAAAACTAAAATCGTGCATATATATGCAATAAACAATTGTGTAAGTAGATCATAAAATATATAAATATTGTTTTTTTAATATAAACGTTCGGTCGACAATGTGTTCCGGCTAAATAAATGTTGTCGACCTATTTTTTCTAGTAATTTCGAAGTTCAACGATCAAGAAAACAATTTGCGAATCAAGGTATTCGATGAGTTAACATAAATTAAAAAAACGACCTTCAATGACGGTCGACACAACGTCGGTGTATCTTATCAAATGATATAAAATTCAAAAGCGCGTTATGAAAAAATGATGAGAGGGAATTTTTATGATGCGCGCGCAGCACCGTCACACGAAAATCTACATGTTGAAGTTAGCTATAGTCAACACTAGTTTTTTTTTCAACAATGACATGGGTGTCATTTTCGAGTTTTCTCGGGGTGCTGATTGCGAAAATGAGGTCCATTTTCAAATCCAAGATGGCGGACATCCGGTTTTTTTTCAATAATGACATGGGTGTCATTTTCGGGGTTTCTCGGGGTGCTGATTGCGAAAAAGAGGTCCATTTACAAATCCAAGATGGCGGACATCCGGTTTTTTACAATAATGACAAGGGTGTCATTTTCGAGGTTTCTCGGGGTGCTGATTGCGAAAATGAGGTCCATTTTCAAATCTAAGATGGCGGATCTGAATTGAATATTTTGATTAATATTGTTTACTATTCGTAAATATTAGTGAACTTGTGCTTGTAAAAAAAGTGATGTGGGTGATGATACCACAATTACAAAAAATATATAATCTGACAATTTACGCAAGCCGAGCTCCAGCTTGCTTGCAATAAAATGTTGCTTTTATAAATACAATTTGGTTAGTTATATTTATTATTATTTTGATAATATGAGTGATAATGATATAAAATGTTTTCTGTGTAGAAGAAAATATTCGTCAGATTTTTAGTCAATATGGCTGGGACGTTCCAAACAATAAACAAATACGGCAAAAGTTAATACACCTTGCGACGAGAGGTAATCCTAATTTGTCCTACTTACTTGACATTTATCATCATATTTTGGACAATTCGCACAATATCTTTATAAATTGTATCCTATGTATTATTCTGATGTATAAGCAATATTACTGTAAAGTTTCATTAAAATCCATTCAGTAGTTTTTACGTGAAAGAGTAACAAACTTTCGCGTTTATAATATTATATAAGTAGGATGATATTTGAGTTCAGTATTCTGATTTAAAATCTGGTTTTAGTGTCATATTTCTATATTTCTATATTAATAATTCCGTGAAGGGGTACGGTAGACTCGATCGAAACCTTAGCTGAATAATAAAACATGAAAAAATAAACATTTCGAGTCGACAACATATATCCGCAAAATTCGGATTGTCGAGTATTTCGTTTAATTCTAATGGTGATAACAGACAAATCGCAGTCGCCATATTGGCCACTCAAGCGAAACGTCACTGACATCGGATGACACCTGTGCTGCCAGAAGGTCACATTTCTTACATTTTACGTAATTTTTAATAAACTAATAAAGTGCAGGTCACATATTTTAATAAAAATATTTAGAATTTAACTTAATACATTTTATGTAATAATTAATAATGTAATAATTCAGTTTGTTTTTCATGTTTATTATTCCTTAATTTGTGTTTCAAGTGAAATTATGCTTAAGTTATTTTAAAAGCGTAATTTGAAATATAATAAATAAACCCCCCTATCTACATATTTTACGTTTAATTTAGTAGTTCACTTGATAAATAAATAATAAATCAATCTCTTCAGTAAGATGAAGTCGTTCAAACAGATGTTAGCATATGGCGGTATTTTATATATAAAAAATCCTTAAAACGTACTTCGTTTGTAAAATATACTGTTAAAAATAATAATATTTTTATTATTCAATTTGAGTAAGTGTTAATTGTATTTTGCTATAATATTTTATATATTATATAGGTATATTTAAAAAATAACGATGATTGGCTTAATATGAAAAGGAAAAATTATCACGATTACGTTCTTTATTTTTGTGAATTGTTTTATAAAACTGTAGGTTAAACTGTAGGCCTCTGCTAAAATTTCATTCTTCGCCACTGATACACAATACTTATTATTATTTGAATATTTATATAATATTTTTGGTGGATAAAGAAGGGTTAAAGCATAACCAAGTTTTGTTATATTATTATTATGAATACAATCTGAGGCATATATAATGAGTATACGCTGTAACATTTTATATAATTAAATTTTAAATAAATAAAATGTGTTTAATTATACACTGCAGCCCACTGACCTCTATATTACCACTGGACTGGCTGTTCTAAGCGTTTGACAGCAATTTTTTGTGTCTATTTGAAGCGCCACTAGCGAGAGGGTCGAGAACTAATTTTGACGTATATTGCAAATGACAGCGAGAAGTGTTTGTTTACTGTAAAGTAATTTTGCATTTTCGTTGTTAATATAACATAAGTAGTAATTATGATGATACGGTTATTGATTAATAAAAATAAAAAAATAAAAATCTTTATATCGACATCATTAGTTTTAGTACCACGAACTCTCGCTACGTCCGACAGCGGCGGACAGCGCCAAAATGGTGAATATCAAGCAGCCACAAAAGCACGTTGACAACAGCCAGTCCAATGGTATTATAGAGGTCAGTGCTGCAGCCCCTGTTAAATATTTTGTACTAGCGACTCACCCTTGCTTCGCTTGGGTTCATTCCTAGATTTAGCGCGAGCGAAGCCGCGGGTTCCGCTAGTATTACAATAAACACAGTTGCTTTATTTTTCTAGTTGCCAAAAGATATGGTTAACTATATGGAGTATCATATTATCACAAGAGCATACTCACAAAATTATTATATATTTTAAAACTAAGAATTATAAAACTCCTATATACAAAAGGAAATCGAGTATGGTATTCCAACCCCATCTTCCTGCTTAACTCGACTAATGTCATAGATAATTTTTGATTTATACTTCTAACAAATTGCTATAATAATGGAGATTTATCTCGATTAAAAAAATTTGTTTTCTCTTAATATTGAGTTCTTAAAAAATAAATAAATTTTCATTCGCGCAGCAGTCGAGAGTTCACGCATGCGCAGTAGTATTTATTTGAACATACCCAAGGTGGGTGTAATGATATTAAAAAAAAATAATTATCAGCATAAATAAAATCGAACAAACATTTTTTTTGATCGGACAAACGATAACTAGCTTAGATTGATTGAAAAAATAACCTTAGTTCCTATAATTGTCGGCGCTAGGTTCAAATTAAATTTTTGGAAATTATTTATAAAAAAACGAACAACGAACAAACAATAAATTTGATTGGACAATCACGAACTAACGACGAACAAACAAAAAAAAATTTAAAAAATTCATTTTCCGCCGCCAACTTAAGAGAGCTGGAAAAACGTTATGTTGTTATTACCGTGACTGTCGTCTTAGTTTATGTTAGTTACATTAATTGTTACTAGAGATGTGATATTTTTTTTAAATTGAGCGCACGTTTAAACACATATGAAAGGATATATTGTACTTACATCTATAAGTACACATAAATAAAATTGAATTGTCTGTTAATTTCAAATTAACAGCTATTCACTAAAATGCATATGAAAGTATATACGATACTAATATCAAAAATATTTTATTTTTATTTTTGTCTGCCTGTCTGTCTGTTTGTTCCGGCTAATCTCTGAAACGGCTGGACCAATTTTGAAAATATCACTCGCAGATAGCTAATGTTGTAAGGAGTAACTTAGGTTAATTTTATTTTAGATTTTTAATTTATTTTAACCAGTGAAACCCACGGCTTCGCTCGCGCTACATCTAGGGACGATCCCGAGCGAAGCAAGGGTGAGTCGCGAGTCAAAAGCTTTTTGCTTGCTAGTTATTAATAATATAAGTTAAAGTTTATGAGTTAACTAAGACTCATAAGATAAATATAAAAATAATAATAAAATACTGATCGTGCGCGTAAATTAAATAAATAAATATTATGTATTGTATCATGTAAGATGTCGAATAATATGTCAATAACAGAAAGCGTAGGTAGCACTTAGCGTAGTAATTAAAAAAAAGTCACACTTGCCGGTTCGTTGTGTTATAAAAAAACACGAATAAAATCGCTACGTTTTCAATTCCTCAGAAATACTACTTAAACAAGTAGAATCTAATTTAGCCGCTTAATATGAAACGAATCCTTTTGATATTGAGTCTTATGAAGATAGAAATATGGTTTTTAATGTTATATCATTTATAATCCTATGTTCCAAAAATAAATATGATTTTGAGTTGTATGGGTTTAAAAATAAGGTTACTTTTCATATTATGTATAAACGCAGCTCTAAAGAACTATCGTCTGTCACTGACAAGTGACACGTAACATTGACAGTCACCTGTCACAGTGACTGCTTTTAAAACGTTGTGACTTTGGAACGTTGTTATTTTTTGGAACGTTGTTACTTTGAAATAAATCACCGTGACATTCCAAGAAGGCAGATCACGGTGATTTTTTCACTGTGACATTATTTATCACTCACCTCTATTTAAAACAGACTAACAAGTAACAATAATGTGTAAATTAACTGATTTTTTGGTTGAATCTAGTTAAATCTGGTTTTTTACAATCAAAACAAAGTTATGACGATTACAAAATCGTCTGTCGTAACTCTTAGATAATAATTAAAAGGATCTCGGCTCGCGAGCAAAAAACAGGTCAAAAATAAAAATATAAATGCGTATTCATTATATACCAAAATTACAGGTTGAATATAACATAACTTAAAGTTGTCTTTTTTTCATATAAATTGCGAAAATTATGTATTTATGCACTCAATCTGCTTTCTGTAAATATAAACTGTCCTGTCTTCCTGCCTTGAGAAGGTTTTCTACTATTGTATAATAAGTTTATTATCCATTACAAGGTATCATTTTTTAAAATTGAAAGTCTTATACATACTCAAATCAATCATAAGTTACGATAATTAATATATTTTGTAATGTTTCAGTACCGTAGCTTTATTTATATGGGTTCTTGTCGTTTGAAAATCAATTTATCAATTCAAATCAAAACACAGCTGGCAATAAAAAAAAAATTAATGTTATTTATTTTTGGGTAGCATGATTTTTCATATTTTCATTCTCTTTCTTTCATTCTTTCTTATTCATTCATTCGGCCTAGAATCGTTTGTATTATTGAAGACCGAATGAATAAAATGATCATTGGTATGGCCACCGAACTAAAACGTAAGGAGGGCCCTACACTACTCTGATCGCTCCAAATTGTATTCACATTGAATTGAAAGGAGTGAGCGAACACCATTCGCCATTGAAACAATATTCCGTCATTTTGAGTGATAGAGAACGAACGTTTAGTTTTACTCGGGACTAAAAGAGACCACGTGTATTTGTCGGTACGGTTGTGTAATCGCAGTTTTGCCACGTTTTTCAAGGTCAGGCCCCTTCTTAAGTTTTAGTTCGGTGGGTAAGGCTAATAGTCACGCCTCTGACAAAATGAATATTATTGACTTTCTACCTAATGTATACTGGACACGTATAATGCATTTTGAATGAAGTAGGTGACTTTCTGATGAATTTTTATAAGAAAGGAAAGTATTCCTGCACAAAGTACTTACCTCATGCCTGCATCAAATGAGTAGAAACTAGAAAGTACTCGTGATACTGCGTCTTCAATTTTATTTCTAGTTCGATTTTAAATACTAATTTAGAATGTAAAAATATAAAAAATGAGTCATATGGACTTTTTTCAATTAATAATTTATCATATCTTGTAGTCATTCTGGGTAACATTGGAAAATATCGTAACTGGAACACATCGTTAAGAAATGCTTTTCTTTTTTAAATCTATCATTGATATAAATAGAAAAAAACTATTAATATAGAAAAAATGCAAATATTATTCATATAGAAAAAATAAAACAAAATAGACTAGTGATAATTTCATTTGACTAACGAAAAAAAAATCTGGTCATCTTTTTACATAAATATGGCCATCGTTAAATAACATCATAACCTAAAGTTACCTATACTAAAAATAACTACTTTTGACCACTCCTATCTCTTCCAATATTTCAGAATTTTCTTTTTGACGTGATTAACATTTGCAATTTCATAAGTTCAATTAAATTAAAATTACTATGTAGACAAAAAAGTCTAAATTACCCAGAACGACTTCAATTGTATAAAAATTAAATGCTTGTTAACTAGTAACACTGACTCTTCATGACAATTAGTCTGTTAACTTTTGTTTTTAAATTTTAACAGCCATGTTTTAAGAACTAACAACTATATATTATTTTATTCAACTTAAGCCAGAAAATAGAACTAACACTCAAAATCGTCTTTATAACTATGATTTTTGAAGCATTCAGCAATATTAAATTTAAAATATCTATATCTTCAACCAGGTGACAAAAATAAAAAAAAATCTCTATTGTATATAATAATTATAATTTAGAAATTTCTTCTTCGAATAGGACATTGAATTGAATACTTCATATACAAGCAATTACATGAGCCAGAATTTTAAAATAGGCTACTTCTAGGTCTTCTACTTCTAGCATATAGGTTGAATAGTTTTCCTATATCAGCATAGTGTGTTCATTATAAATCGTATTTTATAGGGATTCACGTGTCCAGTATAGACCAGGATTGAACAAACTTTTCAATTCAAACTTTTTATTTATAAACTAAGCGTTATGGCTATATATTGTTTCTAAATACTCGTGCAATTTTTGTATTTAATATTTTTAATTATTACATTATAATGTAGTGGAAAGTTTAACATATGGCATTTAAAAAATGTAAAAAATATATATAAGAAATTGCATATCACTAAAATCAATGTGAGCCATACTTATTTTTTATATGCCATAAGTTCAACCATGTACTGTAGTTTTTAAATTAAACCATAGATTTCTTATTAATTTTATTATAGACAAGGATAAGGCAAAAAGGATAACATATCATACTTATTTCAAGTTTAAGAAAAATATTCTGAATTTGCATTCATCTCGCACTTCCCATAGAAAACATAAAAACCGGTCTCATCAGTTCCAAACTTTATTAGATACAATAGTCTAAACAAATCAGAGTACGATTTATATGTAAAGTGAAATAAATAAAGGCAACATATGTCTACTTAAAGGAAAACAACACATTGTTACATCACAAATAGAATCTGACGTTAAAAGAAAAAACCTTTCCATCACTGTCAACTTTATTCAGTTCCAAACGAAAATCGGCGTCCGCTTCACGTTCCTACACTACGAAACGTCCTACAAAATTGTCCAAAAGTCGAACTATGTGATCTATATAATATAATCGATGAGTAACAAAACAAATCCGTAGAAACATATCAAAATACGCTACTTGCATACAATTCGTACGCGAGCGACCCCGCGCCCGGCCCCCGCGGGCCCCCTGCCCGGCCCCGCGGGCCCCCTGCCCGGCCCCCGCGGGCCGCACGCCGGGCCCCCGCCGCGGGGCCCGGGGGCGCGGGGTCGGCGCGCCGCGTGAAGACTTCCGTAGTGATATCCCGGCAATAATGCATATCACAGTATCGTAATGACTGATGTTAGCGTAACTAGGACTTCGGTTTATTGCAGAGTCAACTGTATATTAGCTCGAATTTGTATAGGCTAAGTGAAATCTTAGAATAGGTACATAATGTTAATGGATATTTTAATTGTGAGTGTCACGATAAATGTACCCCGGGACCTCCCCTCCATGAGCTCGTCGAGCTCGCTCGTAATTTAGTCGTTGTATCCGTGACGTCATAGTATCGTCCTGACTAGTCTTAGTATTTTTGAAACGCCTCGCCCGACGCGGGCGGCGCGGCCGACGCGGCGCCCGCGCGGCGTCAATCGTTCAAATAAAAATACGTTTCAAAATATGTACAGAAATGTTTATTTTATAGGAAACCACATAACCACAGAGTACAGCTACGACACACGTACGTACTGCTAGGTCCGATCTCCTAAGGTACCGTCCGGGGAGCGTACACGTTTAATTTTTCATAATATCGAATAATCGGGAATACAAATCACGAATCTCTTACAAAAGCATAATACGAGTAAGTCTAGTGAGGGCCGCGCGCTACGCCGTGCCGTTCAGCAGCGGCTCGCTCTTGGGCTTCGGCGCGTCGCGGCGCTTGGGCCCCCCCGCGCCCCCCGCCGCGCCCCCCGCCGCCCCCACCGGGGCCCCCGCGCCCGCGCCCGCGCCCGCGGCGGGGGGAGCGCTCACGCCGTTCTTCCATCCGCCTCCTGCAACACAACACAACACTCGATATAACACAACACGACACAACAGACATAATGACATGTTTATACATATTTGTTTTTTTTTTAATGAATGCGGGTGATCGCGTTAATGACAAGCGCGGTGCGACGCGTCGGCACTTGTCCTGTAAATATATAGTTAGACACACTACTACAGTATTCCATCTGAAAATCTTACGTCACGTGATAGTTACACACTAAGATATAAACGGCATGCACTAACTAAGCTCTAAGAACGAAAATCTATGTATTAACATGCTTTAGTCCTACAAAATAATGTAACATAATAGCTATAAGTATGGTGAATCATGTACATAACAAAGTAAACAGGAGTGTAGCTGCGAATGAGATGACTGAGAATTTTTATATAGGTGGTAACTTTCTGGCCAAACATGGATAGTGTGAAATAGTACATTACACAAAATTTGTTAGTAATTAATGTATGTATTTAAATCTTATATTTTGATTGAACTGACAAAGTGTATGTATGTATTTTTAAAATTAATAAAATCTAAATGTGATTAAAATTTGATTTGTGGTTTTATTTCTAAAACCTAACCTACACTTTTATTTACATAATATACTTCATATTTTAATTATTATTTATTAGATAAGTACAAGAAGTGCAGTGCTTATACTGCAGTTAAAAAATCCAAGTTAAATACACAACACCATAGTGAGTATTAAAGTATGTCCACCCTGAAGGCTTATCAGGCAACTTAAGAATATTTTCACTCAAAGAAATTCATATTTAAAAATACCAACAAAAATTATTTTTTTCATTACAATGATTTCTAAAGTGAATTCTACGTGAGTTTAACACGTCGACTGCTACTGCCGACACTGACAGCTTGTGTGTATGTGCTCATGAGTGTAGGTGTGTATGTATGTGTGTGTGTGTATGTGTGTGTGTGTATGTGTGTGTGTGTGTGTGTGTATGTGTGTGTGTGTATGTGTGTATATGTGTGTGTATGTGTGTGTGTATGTGTGTGTATGTGTGTATGTGTATGTATGTGTGTGTGTGTGCGTGTGTGTGTGTGTGTAGGTATGTGTGTGTATGTATGCGTGCGTGCGTGCGGTGTACCTTGCCGCCGGCGGCGCCGGCGCGCGTCGGGCGCGGCGGGCGCGGCGCGCGCGGCGGCGTCCTCCGACGACGCGGACTCTGCACACACAACGCGACACGCCCCACTCACACACGGCCCGAGGACTTTTGGCTTACTTTTACTATCTCTATTTGACATTTCTTCATTATTTATTTTTAAAATTAAGTTGATACTTTTTTTGAAAACATGGTTTTAAATGCCCTTGTCCTCGGCCCATAAGTAAGTCCGCCACTTCCAATCCACGAGGAGAATAGCCCAGCACTTGCGGATGGTACATCTATACTATACTACAATACCTGCATTACACACACTACAATCTACATCATCGTACCATTACACCAAGAAGTATAGAAAATGTTATTATAAAAAAAAAAATCATTCCCAAGTTATAAAGCAAAACCACCAGTTTTCAAATATAAATACTTTGTAAATAATAATTATGTAAATTATTAAAAAAAACCACCAAAAACAAAAGGACCTCCAGAAAGACCTGAGCTATTCTCCTGCAAGACAAATATAAAGTAAATAGAGGTCCCAAATCTATGTACTAATTAAAATGTAAGAAGGGTGTACATCGAGTTCATACACTTCATAGAGCACGATCGCATCTTTAATTAAAAAAAATATACTATTTAAAATATGAACAATAATTTATTTATTTTTATATTAAAATGAATTTTATTGAAATTAATTTTTTTTATATGAAATGTATTCTAAAATAAATTAACAAAAAACCGTTTATGAAAGAATTTCAAGATTCAGTAATAGTAGGGGAGCCCACGATGCTAAATGGGGATTTACTCGAGCGTCGTAGAGACCTATTGGGATGCAAAGCTTAGATGATAAGAATAAAAAAATGTTAAATAATATATACCTTTACATCGGTGGGGGAAGCGGCTATAGATTTTTATATATGTAAAAAAAAACTGTTGCATGGACATCCTCGAGCGCGTCAGATATTGATAGCATCAATGCCCTACGTATTTTTAATAATGTACGTATGTTAATCTGATCGTTTGCATGATGCGGGTGGTTGTATTTAAGGGTTGAAAATGAAAAAAAAAAATTTTATCGAGCGCATCAGATTTTCTAAGGAAGTGTTAAGTGCATCAAAAAAAAGCTCTCATTCACTAATCTGACGACTTTGATGGGACGCAAACTCGCGGCCATTTTCATAATGTGCAAAAAAAAATCGCCATTTTGAAATACTCAAGCGCGTCAGATTAAGATATATATGGTTCATCTTTATGTTCTAAACGTACTGTCTCATAATCTGACGATTATCTAGAGGGATTCGCCTGATCTGACAAAAAAAAATTAGAAAAACCGGTTCACCTTAAAGGCCATCCCTGAAACTTCCCGCTAATTCCATTCCTGGGCGCTTAAAATTGTACTTATGACATTTTTGAGATCAAAATATAATTTATGTGATATTTTGAGCTCGCTGAGTTCAAAGAAATAATCGACGATCGACGTGGTTTTTCAAGCTCAAAGGCGGATTAGTTTTTGAAGTTAATCGATAAAGCCGGTTAAAAGTTATTCCAAAAAAACCACTTTCAAAAAAAAAATTTTCTTATTTCTCAAAATCTATCGGTCCGAATCGGTTCAAATTCACAGGAAATCTAATTTTGAGGGAAATCTTTAGAACGCCGTTTAGTAGATTCCGATCGGTTTAGTCACTCAAAAGTTATAAGCGAGTCACACACACACACACACACACACACACATACATACAGACATAGTGACAACATCACGGGGGTAGTCAGGGAAGCTTCCTATGACCTTAAAACGTCAAGATCTGATGAAAACTCGATTTTCGCAAAACGGGGTAAAACCAATAACTTCCCGAATTGTTTTTGTTATTTCGGCTTGCGGAAATCGTCAGATTATATATTTTTCATTATTCTTGAATTATTTCCTTCAAAATAAAAAAAAATTTAGCTACGCTCGAGAATGTCGAGATGACGTTTTTTTTTTACAACTTTGTTGCCCTCCCCTTTTTTTACGTCACTCTCAAATTGTCTGATTAGTGGAATATACACTTTTTAGGATATAATTAACTCACCCTACCTTAATCTGACGCGCTCGAGAATTTCTGATGGTCATTTTTTTTTACTAATCTGATCCTGTATCATTCACGGGCGGCCTTATATAAGGGCCTCATGTTTTGTGGAGGTACTTAACCGGGTACAAGGTATCCCCCTGTATATTAATCTGCCGCGCTTTAGTAAATCCCGAAATCCCCGCTTGGGCTCCCCTACCATAATTGGTATAATATTAGAGTCCTTCTTATAATTTTGGTAAACTGATTTACAACTTCAGTGGTTGTGAAACAGAGATTAAACATGTTTAAAATTAAAATTGTATGCACAGGACTGAAGTTTCGAGTTCAATTACCATTTTAATTAAATTAAATCTTCACAAAGATAAATAAATGAGTCAGTTTATCCACTACTATAATATAGTCAAACAAACAAAGTCATTAGAACAAGCTAATATAAAAAAGCACCAGCTTATTATGGGTACATTTTACCACAAAGCGATGACGAGGGACGTGCTCTATAGATATCTAAACCCAATCGTGCAAAACAAACAAAATCACAAGGCAAAAATATTATCATCCATACAAACTATAACTAAACTACATTTTAACTAGCACATTCGGTAATATTTTCAGATTTCATAGTCAAGTTTATACTGTCCATAATAATTCATGAAAAAAAAAAATATTTAGAAAATATGTATCAAAATATTGTAATTTTTAAATGCTTCATATAACGCTGCTTTCTCTTATTTAGTAGATACTATTTAAAATAAAAGACACTATCATTTTGAATGCTATAACTATTAAGCATTTAAAAACTATATTTAAAAAAAACTTATTTAAACTATCATAGCTTTTCCTGTTTTTATATAAAAATTAAATATAAATACCGGCCCGAAAAGCATAGAACGTTAAGGTATATAAAAAAATCTAATCATGAAATAAAGTATTTACTATGGTAACTAATGGAGTACTCAATAAATGATTTGCGATACATCACATCAGACCGTCAGCCCAAAAATCATCTTATCTTTAAAAGTGGTCTTATCTTAAAAATCAATATCAATAGAACGATTTGGTGGTTGGCCGACTAAAATGTTTGATGTGCTATACGATTGCCTGCAAACTAAACAGTCGGCCAACTATCGGCCGACTGCTTAACCCATCGACCTCCATACACGCCAAAAATCAAGTCACCCCTCCATACCGCTTGTTTACATTAACGCGCGCGAAGCACTTGAGATTGAATGTTTACGTTACTCAAGTTACTGAGAATTTTTTGTTTAAGTTATAAGTGCTCGAGTTACATTTCTCGCTAGCCACTTATACACACGATAAGATGAAACATAAACAATCTCAAGTGGATGTTTATTTAATTTACAAGAGGTCTTTGTTTCGACCGACGTCGAGTCTACCCGCACGATAAAAAAAAATGATAAAAAATTCGTATAAAAATACCTGCAATATGTCACTAGATTATTATTTTATTATAAAATACCTACATTATGTCACTTTCAAATAAAAATGTCATTATTCACAAATAGATTATAATACTTTCAGCTGTCACAAAATACTATCATCGAAATACCGCACGCATGCGCATTACGCAGACTGAAAATTCATTTGTCCATGTGTAGTTATTTTATTCTATAAATATGTGTCAGTAAGAATTATTCTGGTAATTCTATAGTCTGTGCTTAATCAATACGGCGCGCACACACTGTTCCGTCGGCCGGACTTTCAGTTTGTTCGAGTTAACACCGGAATGTCAAGCTTATAGCCTAGAATTCCACTGCAAGATTACTACGTTCATCGCGTTTTTGATTGAAATCTATTTTTAACCGACTTCAAAAAAAGGAAGAGGTTCTCAATTCGTCGGGGACTTTTTTTCTATGTATGTTCCCCGATTACTCGACGATGGCTGGACCGATTTGGAAAATTCTTTTTTTGTTTGAAAGGGTATAGTTTCTAGTTGGTCCCATAGTCACCAAGTCACGATCTGATGATGGGATCCCAGGGAAATCGAAGACAACTCTCAAATTTTATAGGCACTTATTACGTTTTTCATATATTTTCTAAAGCTGTTCAAGTATTTGCGTCTGATAATCATCATCTCCTGTGGTTGAGCTAATGATGGAAGCTACAACTCCTCAACGGTTAGGAGTTAAAAGAAAATTCTTTCAATATTATACGTAATTATAGACCGATAGTTAAATTCTTTCAGGCTCTTATTAACCGACTCTAAAAAAAGGAGATTCTCAATTCATTGGGGACTTTTTTTTATGTATGTTCCCCATCACTCGAAGATGGCTGGACCGATTTGGAAAATTCTTTTTTGTACATAAACAAAATAAGTATCTACTTTCCGTTAAAAATTTGAAAATAAATTATTTTTAACAAAAAACAAAAACCGACTTCAAAACTAAACTAATCTAAACTAAAAAGTAGAAAATAATACTTTTAAGAACTTCGTTAATTTAGAAGTAGGTGCCAGCCAAAGCAAAATAACCTAGACACATATTCGATTAATCTATATCTATAATATTTGTAAACATAATCAAAATACCGTTCGAAAGTTCCTTGCAAAGGCAAGATAAGTCTATCCGTCTTGGCTGGCACCGACGATTTGTTTAGTTTTGAAGTCGGTTTTTGTTTTTTGTTATTTATATAATATTATTTTAATTAAAAATACTAGCGGCCAAATTTTAAATGGCAACCTGAACAAACCATATTCTAATATTTATAATAATTTATACAAAATAGATTTTAATCAAATACGCGATGAACGTAGTTATCTTGCGGTGGGATCCTAGGCTAAGTCGCACCTAACAAATGCAACAGTGTAGTCGGGCCAGTGTGCGCGCTTACCCAATACCCAATATACCAAACTATCGGCCGATCGAAGTTTGCTGTTTGCGGGGCTCTCATTGATACATTTCTCATATTATATTATCAAACAAAAACTATATTTGTGCGACAGTCTGATATTAATATTAGATGTATATGATGTTATCAAAACAATAAATTCTACTGTGTATCCCACTATACTGCTACACCTCTATCTGTAGTGAATTATTAAATCATTATGCGCAGACATACGCCTTTACTGCATCGAGTCACTAGAATCACTTTATAAAATTGATTAACAATTTTCAAAAGCATAAGCCTAGCGAAAAAAAATTTCGTTAAATTTTGATTTAATTCAACTTTCTTGTTAATTCTTTACTATACTTCAATAGCTGTTAAAAAATAAGGATCTATAATTAATCACTACTGTAAAATGTAATACAAAAAAAAATATTAAAATAAAGCAAAAGAACAAAACATCTTCAAACATTATCTATGTATACTAATGTTCCAACAATAAAACCATAATATACAAATACCTAGTGACTCAAAAGTAACAGTAAAAGTATAATATCAGGGTAGAGATAGTAGCAATACACTAGTAGAGGAGCTAGTAGGAGTCAGTAGGAGCTAGCAGGAGAGCCAGCGGGAGCCAGTAGGAGGGCTAGGGGTGAGAAGGGCCGGCGGACTGACCTCTGTCGGCGCTGGACACGTCCTGGCTGTCGAGGACGGAGCTCTCGTCGTCCGTCTGCCTCCGCCGCTCGTCGCGTCGCCGCCCGCTCTGAGTACCACATGGAGTTGTTTAAATTAAACAGTTTTATTTAATTTTGTAGACGTTTCTATAGCTTTGGTGGAGTAAATTAATCTAAAAAATTAAATCTTCCTCGATAAACGGACTATCCAACAGAAAAATATTTTACAATTCGGACCAGTACCTACTTCCTGAGATTAGTGCATTCAAACAAACAACCAAACAAAATTTTCCTCATATCCTATAGACCTATATCCACTCACTGTAAAATTATACTATCTGTACATAATATAATAAAATCCTAACTTAGTTGATCTTTATATAAAATAGTTTTGAAAAATCATATTGAAGTAGTTAATCATATTGAAGTTATTGGTAGAGTCCGAATCTATAGTTTTTAGATTTTATCGGTCTGTCTGCCAGTCCATTTGTCTGTGTCTGTCTGTCAGTCTGTGACCGCATCATGTGCAAAGCTCTGGACAAATTTTGAAAGTTTTTCCTTTTTAAAACATAGGGAACTCTGTAAGTTGTTAGTCTACCATAAGGTGTCTACCATAAGGTGTTCCAAGACCAACTCACCGCATCCCGTGTGTCGCGGGGTTCCCGCGGCTCTCGCGGCTCACGGGGCTCCCGGGGCTCGCGTGTGTCGCGTGTGTCGCGCGTGTCGCGCGTGTCGCGCGTGTCGCGGCTGTCGCGCGGCGGCCGCGGGTGCGCGCGCCCGTTCTCTAGCGGCACGCGCCTCTCTTCTCCGCGACGCTCGCTCGATCTGCAATTTGAACAATTGATTTCCTATATATGCCACAATTAGATATTTAAATAATTAAATAATAATTAACACCATCACTAATATCAATGTGTGGGATAAACGTTAGTCTCACATAGGATAAGTAGATGGTTATTGTAATATTATTCCAAAAGAGTGCCTGTTGAAAGGCAGCAGGTGGTACATTTACCATGAACTTACATACTAATATTGAATTAAATTTCATTTTTTTTAAATATAAAAAAAATTCACAAGCTCTTGTAAAAGTCTATTAGAATGAAGTATATTTTATTTAAATGAATATGGCTAGTCCGACCTGTTGGGCCTGGGCGGGCGCTGGCGGCCGCGGTAGGAGCCGTCGCCGCGCTCGCCGCGCTCCTCGCCCAGCTCCGGCGTCGTCCGGCGCGCGCCTGCAATTGGTAATGTCACAGAAACGTCAATATTACACCTTTTTAGACATCTTAAAAAAAGATTATCTGTCACAAATTATTATATGAAATGAGCGAATTTTGCCTGGATATAGAATAAATATACAATAATGCTAAAGTATGCAAAAAACATGCATTCTTTATTCCTTTGAATCCTCAAGATCTGGAGGGACGTCAGCTCGACATAATTAATAAAAGATTAGCATATTCGACAGATAAAGCACTCTGTGAGTGAAGCAAGGAATTGTAATATAAAGTACTGCTAACTCTACTGTTATTGGTATTTGAACTAAATTTGTCATAGCCCGGGACTCAAATTCAGGCTTCCAGACTCTAGCCATACATGTGTGTATAATGTCTGATATTTACCAGGCAGAGAGTGCGCTTATGGAGATCTTTGAAGTCAAATTCAAGCAATCTACGTTGACTAGTTTAATGATGTAGTTAGTAAGTAAACTAAGCTAGTGTAATTGGCACTATAATTTAATTCTTAGGACGTATTGGCAGAAGATCAAGGGTGACGAGAAACGGTCGATAGCACGAACAGACGAACTTCACTCGTATCAACAATCGGTAGGGTGCGTGTGGGGGTCTGAAAGGACGATCTTCACTCGTGTCAACGATTGGTAAGGTAGTGTGTTTGGTCTGAAAGGACGAACTTCACTCGTGTCAACGATCGATAAGGTAGTGTGTGTTTGGTCTGAAAGGACGAACTTCACTCGTGTCAACTGTCGGTAGTGTGTGTGGGTGCGTACCGGGCGGGTAGCGCGTGTGCGGCGGGCGCGGGCGGCGCGCGCGCGTGGGCGGCGCGCCGCGCGGCGGCGGGTACGAGGACGCGGCGCCGCCCATCACCACGCGCAGCTGCTGGTCGATCTCCAGCTTCTCCGCTCGCAGCTGCTCCACCTCCTGCGAACGCACACATTATTTTAATTACATGCAAACTTCTTATGCGACTTCCAAAAAGGTTGCGTTAAACGTTTAACGCTACCATGGAGGGGGTATGAAAGTACTGCTGCGTTAAACGTTCAACACTCCTGATGAATGCGTGGCACTCGAACGCATGCGCGTAGTATACATGTTTATTTCTGTTTTTCCTTTTTCCCTCCCTAACTTTTCTAAGTCTCAAGAATCTAAGATTCAGATTAGTATAAAATATAAACGAGTATAAGTACCAGGAACTCAGAGGCGGGGAAGAGTTAGCGTCACCACCTCTCGGACGGTCAAGATGCGCAGGTCGGGGATCAAAAGTATTACAATATACAGCCTAATTTATGACGTGGCTGCTCATGCTGGTAATCGTGAGGAATTGTTTTTAAAGTGAAATTACAATATCACTAGTATTTATACAGTGAGTTAA
This sequence comes from Boloria euphrosyne, assembly GCA_951802675.2. Lineage (NCBI taxonomy): Eukaryota > Metazoa > Arthropoda > Insecta > Lepidoptera > Nymphalidae > Boloria > Boloria euphrosyne. The sequence goes on along the minus strand of OX637881.1, from coordinate 1,070,611 downwards.
ATTTATAAACAAACAAGTTTCACTTCTAGTTTCACTTTGACGTATAAGACAGATGTATTACACTAAGTAAAAGTAAATAATAGAGAATAAGTAACAGTACCTTGAGGTGCGCCACGTGGTACTCGACGAGCACCTTGGCGTTGGCGATGTTCTCGCGCGTGCCCACGAACACGAACGGCACCATGCCCTCCTCGCGCGGCGCGCTGGGCTGCGGCTCGTTGTCGCCCTCCACCTTGACGCGCACCACGCCGCTCTTGTCCACGATCTCCTGGATGACCTATTGCCAAATTTAAAAAAATATGTGAAAGAACGTTTGTGTACCAAAGGATATTATACGATTAACGATTTCTTAGAAGACAGTATGCTTCGAGAATGATGTAATCGCTTCCAGGCCGTTACGACCTATTGAATTATTGTTCATTTCAATTTAATTAAAAAAAGAAAAACACGAAGACAAAAAAAATATACATATTAGTCCCGCCGAGTTCTTCTCAGGTCAGCGTCTTCCTTCCAAACTGGTACTACTGACTCGTGACGTTCAGTAAACAATTGTAATAATATCATGGTGAATAAAATATTTAGTATTTGACCTTGCCATTCTTGCCGATGACCTTGCCGACGAGCGCGCGCGGCACGCGCACGGACTCCTCCGCGTACTCCAGCAGCGAGCGCGCGGCGCGCACGGCGTCGCCGCTCTCGCCGCAGATCTTGAAGGTGCACGTCACCTCCTCCAGCTCGATGTTGGTGACGCCGGGCACCTTGCGCGCCTGCTGGATGTTGGCGCCGTGCGTGCCGATGGCCAGCCCCATCAGGTCCTCGCGCACGCTGAACTCGTCCTGGTACCTGCGCGCGCGCACACACCGCTTGTACAACACTGCTTGAGCACACTTTACGAGGAATCCAATGGTATTTGTTAATTGTATAGGAAACACTATTCTTTTTTTCTTTTAATGTATTAGGATGGTATGATTTAGAGTAATGTCAAGACCAATATCTGTTGCAGGTACATACTAACCACTACCGTGTGTAGTAAAATAATAGTACAATATTACAATATGCTACAATTTTTTGAACTCAAAATACATAAAAAGTTAAATTCACATTTGACATCCTATTTTTATTAATTTGCACCAGATTCAGATAAAATGAATTAAGCCAAGGTTTTTTTTAATTGCATACAAAATCAGCTAATTAATAAATGAAATTAGCACATTGAAATGGCTCCCTTTCATTCAAAATATATCACTTTTAAATTACGTCTACACCTCCTTTTTTAATAACAGAACTAAAAAAAATCATCAAAAATTTGCAATTTATTTACGTACGAAAAAAAAAACAATAAATAAGACATAAAGAGAGGCAAAGACATGTGCATATCCTATGTATAAGATGAGGCAACTCACCCTCCCTGGTTGTGTATTTTTGTGGACTCCAGCTGCCTCGCGGCTTCTTCAGTCTTTTTAAGTAGTAGCAGCTTTTGCGTTAAATTTCTGAAAAAAGCATGATTCAATTAACATTTTATTCAACATTATAACAAGTATATTTCGGGCTTTCAAATTTTAAAATTTTATGTAGTGACACGTGCGCTTGGATAAACGAGTGATGCGAGTCCAAATCCGGTCCTGCACCAATATTATTTTACCACCTATTTATTCATGTACAAATGAATTATTTCTAACATGATTACTACTTGTTTTACGGTGCCTGCATGTCTAGTAATTTTTCGAAAGACATGTTAAGTCCGCCAACACGCACTAGACTAGCGTGGTCGACTATGGGCTGATCCCCCTCATATTGAAGAGAGATCCACCCCCATTAGTGGGACGATAAAAAGAGCTGAATATAATTCAGAAATCTAATATCAATGAAACATGTCGCAAGCCGCATACTACCATTGTAGTGTAAATCTTAGCAGTAATGGCCCTGTTGGCTTTCTTTAATATCAGCACAAGCTTTGCGCCGGTAGTGAGTCGGCTGCCGGCGCAAATGGGACCACAAGTGAGTCTGAACACTTGCCATCCCGTTTAAGTGCTACAGATTAAAAATTTACTATTCCTATTAGATTCATATTTAACAAGATATATTTTTTTATATTTAAACAATAAAATCTAAAGAATAATAGTGGGGAAGTAAATAAAGAAAAGTAGGTATTGTATTATTCAGCCCTTTATAAGATCTCACTACTGCTAGGCACGGGCCTCTCTTCTCTATGAAAAATTTGTGAGATTTCTCATAGTGAAGAGAGGTTAGAAACTTGTTAGGTTAGTTAGGTTACTCAAACATGCCTCCATGACAATCACCTCTCCTTCAAACATTTCTTAAAAATATCTGTTTGTTCTGACTAATCTCTGAAACGACTAGTCATATTTTGACGGAACTTTCACTAGCAGACAGCTGGTGTTATGAAGAGTATCTTAAGTTACTTTTATTCAAGAAAAAGAATCACAGTTCCACACAAAAAAAATATTACATAAACATTTAATTTATTTGCATGCTCTATATAGAAAAGTAGCTAAAACCAACTCAGTGCAGAACAACAACCTAACACGTTTCAGGAAAACTATATAAATACATCATAATAGGTACTTCTCATACATCAATACAAAATTAGAATGTACAGATCGTTATCTTCTACAGACGTAGCTTCTCTCATAAAGTCCACAATAATATTTGCGTGTTATAACTAAATTTTCCCATAACAATAATTAATAATATTAAGTACACCACTAAACGTACAAAACGCGTGTAAATACCGCATTCGTAAAATTAGTGCTAAACATACATTTTATGTTTTCTGAGGAATAATTGGTTAAGATTGAACGATATGCGAGTGCTAAGCTTTTGCGGTTAACCAATTCATACGTATTATAATGACTTTACACTAAACGCCGTCATTTTGAATTGACTATAAAACATGGGTATTAAAAGCCTATATTTATATCTTTATTTTCAGTCGGTGAATGATTTAAGAGTAAAAATAAATCCCTTTATAAAATTATACATACAATTATATTATGATGATAACTACAGATCAGATTCTAAGTCTCAGTAGACTATCCGTTTTTACGCATATATATAGAAACTTTCCTATTTAAGTATTAAGCCAATGTTGACGGATTTGCTTATATAGCCGAGTGAAGTGGGTTCAAATTCGGGTCTGATTTTTTCATGTGGTCACCTGAAGTGCATCTCCTGCAGCATCTGCGCGCGGCGCTGCGAGGAGTCGCAGCGCGAGATGGCGGCCAGCACGCCGCGCTCCGCCACGTACCACACCAGCGCCGCGCCGATCGCCTTCTGGAACTCCTTGTGCGCGTTCTCCACCTTCGCGCTGCGCCGCACACACACACCGTTACACTCTTACGTCACGACACACACACACACAGACAGACAGACAGCGTTTCTCTAAATGTACACTTTCATATACATATAGCGAAAAGTTGCTAGTTTGAAAATTGAAATTAAAAACATTGCTCAACATTTGTCATTTGTGTTCATGTTTTTATAAGCTTAGGTCACAACAATCCATTCCAACCTTCCTATTTTATATTATCATATAAAACTTTTATAGAAATACATATTGTTAATAAATATAAAACATCGGCAAGTGAAAGTAATAAACAGTATAAATCACATCAACCATTAAATGATAGACATTTCTATATATCCATATCCCAATCTAAAACTACGCCAAAAATAAACATAGTACAGTTACGGGACATCAATTAATAATCAATCAATCCTGGTGATTTTTCAACATTTTTTTTTTGGAAGATCTTTACTTTATAGTTAGTTTTGGAATTTTTATCTGTCTACTCTCCCATTACGAAAAAAGTACTTAACAGATTCTGATAAAATTTTGGTAAATTAAATACTCAATTCGGCACTTCACTCAGGATACTTGTTACTGCAGAAAAAATATCACAAATGAGAACCCTTACAACCTTAGCAAGAAAATTTACAAGAAAAAAAATGGTTTCGTACATTCTCAAAAACCAAACATTCTAAATAGAACTTTTAACTCTACTATAATTTCAATATGTAATTAAAAAATATTTATACATACTAGTCCTTCAGATCATCAGGCACGGCGATTTCAAATTTGTGAAACGTATTTTTATCAATGGGTGTTTTCGGCGTCTTGACGCGCAGACGATCTTTTGGCACTATTTCTGTGTAGCAGTTGTCCCATTCCAGATATTCTATTACCAGGAAATCGCCTCTTATCATCTGGAAAAAGGAAAATCCATAGATTATAAAACCTACTACTGAATTATAATAATACTACCAACTCACTCTCGCTTCGCTCGGGTCCGTCTGTAGGTAGGTACCCCCTTTAGCATAAATTTTTTACAAACTTTGAATGTTTTACTTAATCTACATAATGAAAAACGTAAAAAATAAGTTTCTAGCTTCTAGCTTAAAAAAATAACGTCTTTCCATACAAACTTTTATCCCCTATTTCTATCCCCTTTACAGCCCTTCAGCCCAAATTTCAATAAAATCGGTCCAATAGTTTTTTAGTTTATTCGTTACATACAAAAATACAAATCTTTCCTCTTTATAATATAAGTATAGATAGTATTTTATCAATCTCCCAAATGTCAAAAAATATTTATTTTTAAACGAATCAAAATTATGAATTTGTACGAGAGTTTCAGTCAAAACATCATTAACAATCTATCGATTTTCGTGTTTTATTGATAATTGGTTCGATTACAAAAGATACATTAATAATTCAGATGCAACTATGTGTGTGGGCACTTGTCTGCGGTACTCTATACTCTATATCAGATAAAGTCAAGGCTGGAACGGAACACTAGTTTATTTATAGAGATAAATAAAATTGAAGTGTTTGTATGTAAATAAGTTAAGTAAGTGTTCAAAATGACAGCTTTTTACCAAATACATCTTAACGAAATGTACATACCTACCTTAAACAAAATATGAGATTTTTGTCTGTCTGTTTGTTCTGGTTACTTTCTGAAACTGTTCGACCGATTTTGACAAGACTTTCACTGGCAGATAGCTCACATTATGAGAAATAATTTAGACTACTTTTATTTAAGAAAAAAAAAAATAATTAAAATGTAGCTAGGAACGAACTCGAAGCGTCCAGCTCGAGCGTGCTAGTGATCATTAAAAAATTAACTATTATCGACAAACATCTGTAATGCAAAAGCACACTTAAATTCCATTTCACAATATTTATTTAAATGCGTATTAACATTTGAATTGAACAACGATTGAATGTACTGTACATTCTTACTATTGTAAAAGAAGTAAATAATGAATGAAGGCGCTAAAGGATTGTTGGACTATAAATAGACTCATAAAAACCCGTTTCAACACACATATTACATTGTGTATTTTTAAATGTTGAATGTCAAGCATCTTGTGGTCACGGGTCGACGACAGTGGTAAATGCCTGTTGTTCAGTATTATTTTGTTACCATTATGTTCAATAAACTTCAAAATATTTTAAGATAAAATCAAAAAACTAGCTATAGAAACTAGTGTTGAAGATACTATATGATTGAATAGTAAAAATTGATAAAGAGAAATCTATAGAATATACATACAAAAACATAATATTAAAAAAAACCGTTGGTTATTTATCTAGGGCAGCATATCATGTAACCGAAAGAGATACAAAAGATCTCCGCGCAGAAAACCTGGAAGTTCCTGGAGGCAACAGGAATAGGCGGAGAACTCTAAATTCAAATTAAGGGGAGCGACTAGTATGGATCAGAACTGGTCGACGAAAAAAAATTGTTAATATTTAATAGTGCTTCAGCCCTTTCTGACGTCCCACTGCTGAGCACGGCCTCTCAAAATACAAGGGGGATAAGGCCATAGGCCATGATGGCCAAATGCGAGTTGACGGACTTATCATGTCTTTCGAAAACTTGCTACGTAATGTAGGTTTCATCAGAATGTTTTTCTTCACCGTAAGATAAAATGATTAGAAATGATTCGCAAATGAAAATATCAGAGGTGCGTGACCCGGATATGAACCCGCTTCACTCAGTTACCCAAGCGAATGCATTACACTGGGCTACCACTACCTATTAAATAGTATAGTAACATAATATACAATCCTGATATGTATGTAATAACACATATCCTAATGAAAGTGTTTTCAGATTCCATTATACCTATGACAATATGACGGATGGCACAAAGAAAGCGATAGATGCCTATCAGTTATTATCATCAATATAAAAACGAGAAAAATATTTAAAATAGAACGTACCTATTTAATGGAAAGAAAAAAATCATTAATACTTATTACAAAAAGAATAAATAAAAAATATTTTAACTACCCCCCACTACCTACAACTTAGTAGAAGTACTCGAGATATTTAAGTATGCTAATAAATTACAGTATAGAATATTTCGAAATAGAAAAAAGTGGTTACGTAAAATATAGTCACGAGTATACAATTTAATTACATTGCAGTAGCATTGTTCTACATGACAGAACATATTCGAACTACTAACCATATTATGTTCATATTTTTATTAAGATGAAACTGAAATATTTTAACGTTCGCAATAAATAAAAAAATATCAATCATCTAATGACGTATGGCTCAGCTTGTAGTGACTCTACTTTCTGCACCAACAGTCGCGGGTTCGAGTCCCGCTGGGGGCATTCATTAGTTGAGCACGAATGTTTGTACTCCAGTCAAGGTGTTTATATTTATAATATGTATGTATTTAAAAAAATTATATGACTAGTGTATCAACTATCTGGTATCCGTAACACAAGCCTACTACGCTTACCACGGAACTAGATGGCGCTGTTGTATAAATGTCCCAACATATTTATTTATCAAATTTCTTAATAATTTCTATCGATTCATACTATTTCTCATTTAAACATCGTAAAAATGGCAAGAAAATTGTTAAATGTATATTTTAAGTTACGGAAGACATTAAAAGAAGCCATATTATATAAGAGTCGAGTAAAAAGTAAATTAGGCCAATGCATTGCAGATGCCAAAAAGGTGTCGAACTCATAACTCCTTCATAACATCTTCCTTGCATGCGGTTTTAGGACAACGTTTTTAAATACTAAAAAATGCTACGATAATGAAATTCTATCCGAATCAAATCAATACAATAAATAATTTTCCAAATTCATTTCGAGGTCGAATATTGCATTTTTTGAATTTTTGTCTCACTGTATGTCTGTCTTTGTAGGGAACACATAACGAGGGCACCACAACCACAGATTTTGATGAAAATTTCCATAATGATAGCTGGTTATCTGTTACGTCGTCTAAATATTATGACATAACATAACCTATTCCATAAGTAAAATATTTTAATTTCCCCCACATCCACCATCGGCACGATATTGCTCCTCCGTATAAATATGACTTTTAACAAGTATTGTACTTTTATTATTTATTATTTTGTCAAAAATCGATCTAATCGATACGTCCGAGTGACCCCGGTATGGTAAAGTTCGAAAATATTAATAGAAGCGAGTTTAAAAGTCCGATTAACTTATCCGACACGCATTCCCCAGCACGCACTCTATAATACCTTCGAACAATAATAACTAATAAGGATTATGATGCAGACACGTCGAATAAATACGCTATAATAGCCAAATGTAGCGTCTATATTTGTACCTAGTGTTATAAATTATAAATTAGTGACCCATCCTCGACTTCAGTATTTTCACTAACCCCATGCCAAAACACTATCTGTATAGTGTAGTGCCCCACTTCTGTCTTTAGGATGAAAAATAGTAAGTCCCGACCGTGTAAGAATCCCGTTATAGTGAGCCGATAGCAATCGTTACGAAAAACCAGACAAAAGGTTTTTAAGTAACAGCTTTTTGATTACAGTATAGTACGTACATACATATTAATATAAACTTAATCTTAACGTAAAGTTTTTATTAAGACCAAAAAAGGAATTAATCGGGGTAGTTTACAACCAGATTATTTGCTTCATTTGTACATACATATTAATATAAACTTAATCTTAACGTAAAGTTTTTATTAAGACCAAAAAAAGGAATTAATCGGGGTAGTTTACAACCAGATTATTTGCTTCATTTAATTGTTATTCTTATTTCTTATATTTTAAATTGGAACCAATCGTGAATTCAAAAAAATACAACATGATAATTAGTACTTATTTGCAGAGTTCATCGCGAAACAACATCTTGACACGTGAATTTTATATATTTGATATTTTTATGTTATTAATATGGAAGCATACCATAGATAAGACAGGAAGTTGGTAGCTCTTGTAGATCGTAAACTTTTAAAAAACTGATTACTGAATGAGATATAAACATCGGAGAGGATTATACTTAATAAAGGTCTTTACATTTTATTTATACCGACATTGAACTCGAAAACTTGTGTATGAAACCTTTAGCTCGTATGTCAACAGAATTTCTTTTATAAACAATATGATAAGAAGAATTCTTAGTAGTCATATAACAAATTTAGTTCTTGTACTTAGTACTTAGTAAACAGAACATACTCGTAACTTGATTAGGTTTAAAGTTAAGTAATTTTAATAAAATTCTATACCGTAGGTTTCCACTAATTTATATTTTTCGCCACTAAGCTTAATTAGCATAATGCATGCATACACATTTTGTTTAGAGTTTAAACATGTAATAATTCCCAATGTATTTTACAAAGTAGGTAGATATAACATGTAAACAAAACGGGGGAAAGTACCGAGTATTGTACTGATAAGTCAGTCAAAATCAGATCTACGGAAAACAGAAACGACAAAACGAAAACAGAAAAGACAGAGTCTCCTTCAATGTGTGGACGAACTTTACAAGTCATTCGAGAACTTGCTAGGTTCTCTCAGACTTGCAGGTTTCCTCACTATGGTTTCCTTCACCGTAATAAAAGTGCTAATCATGTAGAAAATGATTCGCGATGAAAAGGTCAGATCGACTCCGTAGACTAGGAAATATTATTTTTTATTTATTTATTTATTTATACTAAAACATTAGGTTACAAAAATATACTCTTTACATAACTGTTTTATGTACAAGGATAGAATATCCAGAAAGAGTGCTTAGGAGCTCGTACTAGGATGTACCTGTATTACGAGCAGGTACTTCCTAGTACGAGCTCCTACTATGTACTCGACAGTACATTTTTTCCTTTTTATCAAAATATTTAACCCACGCGCCTCTATCTCCAATATATGCACATTAGCCAATAAAATGAGCCGCTATAGGGCGTCCTTGACAAAGCGTTGCGTATAAAGTTAATCTGTTTCAGATTCGGATGGGAGCGTAGGTATTAAGAAAAACTGGCATGAAATTGTTAAACAGGTCGCGCCCCACTTCTCGCTCAAGGTTAGGTAGACTACGAATATCGCAAATCGAGAAACCAAAAATTCATCAATGTATATTTTTTTTTATGGGACAAAGGGGGCAATCAGGCAGGAGGCTCACCTGATGGAATGTGATCACCGCCGCCCATGGACATCTGAAACACCGCAGGGCAAATTCTATTGCAATGGCGTTGCCTGCCTTGTATTTATATGTAAATAGCGAGTCACCCTCGCTTAGGTTCACGTTCACCCCTAAATACGTTTTAACGTTTAGTACAGATATATCTCAGACATGAGATATTTTCCCCGCAGTAAAAAGTATCCTATGTTGATCCAGACAACCAGCCATCATTATACCAAATTTCATCAAATTAAAGTCACAGACGGACAAAAATTATAAAAAGAATTTTTTTTTTTGACGACACGTTTGGCTCAGTTGGTAATGACCCTACTTTCTGCACCAGTCGCGGGTTCGAGACCCGCTGGGGGTATTCATTTGTTGAGCACGAATTTTGTACTCCAGTCATGGGTTTTAATATTTATAATAATTATGTATTTCATTTATATGTGTATTGTAATAATGTCCCAAAAAAATATTTATTTATAAATAGATAAATATTTGGGACATTATTTCAGAACCAAAAGCACTATCTATTTCCGTGGTAAGCTACGAGGCTTGTGTTACGGACACCAGATAGTTGATAAGCTACACAAAATATATAACTTTAAATACATACATGTATATTATAAATATACTTAGTTAATATTTAGGATTTTCACTCCACAACTTCCAAAACTCTTTATTAAAAAAAATAAGTTTTTATCATCACGGACTTTATAAGCTACTTCCTATCCCTATAAATAAAAAAAATGGATTAAATATATATTAATTGCAAAATAAAAAAGGACGAGTAGTTAAGAACATAGCGATGCGACAACAAGTTCAACAACCTTTGTCCAACCCTATCTCACGCATATCAAATATGAAAAAGCATCAAGGCCTACTCGCATTGTTAACTATCTCTCAAAAGAAAAAAATATCACTCAAACTATTTTTTTTTTATTTTTTTTTTGATTTTTAGGCCCCGACGCGACGTTTCGTATGCTTTACGAGTTTCTTCCGTGAACATGATTGCTGAAAAAATACAAAACGTCGGGAATCGAAAATTACATTAAATCCGCGAAAAATCCTATTTATATTAAATAACAAAATATATAAAAAAAATAGTAAAAATAGAATGTGTATGATTTCTTTCAAAAGTGTATAAGTTTTCGAATAAAAACTCGGCCATACAGAGCTTCCAATCAGAATTTTGAGAGAATGTCTATGCTGCAAATAAAAGAGCATGCACATTTATTAGTATTCAAATTAATATTTGCAAAACAATCCCACTGTACCAACTTAAACATAACAAGTAAAAATAATATTTTATCTACATAATTAAAAAAAAACATAATTAAGGACAATTTTTTAAATAAATTTTAGTGATACAAAATTAATTATTAACCCAATATGAATCAAAATGACTCTGCTAATTAAACAAACAGTACCTAAATAATTATTTTTTTATTAGTTCACATTTACTTAAAACATTTATAGGGTAATTTATATGATATGAAATACAAATGAGATTAGATATTTCTCTTGTCATTTGACATGCTCAGATCTTGCCACTTACATCAACTGATTATTCAGACGCACTGCCTCTGTATTGGATATTGATGGCCTCAATAATATAAATAAACATTAAAATTAAATTTAAATAAAGATTAAAAAGTTATTTTTCATAACATTTTGGAAAATGAGTATTATCTTCATTCTATGTGACATCGGCAAAGAAATCTGTGCTCAACTGGCATACTTTGAAGCCATTACAAGTACTATTTACTTGTATAATTAAATTGGCATCATATTTAATTCATATAAAAATTTAAGCAATCAAAATATTTTAATGAACAGTTTTATTATCAACATAGACCACACATAACATAAATAATCAAGATATGAAATTCCATTTTAATACAAGTCAAAACAAAAAATGACTCATACATAATATGACAACTTCAATGTAGAAGTGGGGGTGAGTGTGTGACAGCAGTCTAGATCTAAACCATAAGGTGTGTGTTTTCTCAACCGTACCGATCAATCTCCTCCGTGTATTCTCCACCCTACGCGACATTGGCGGAATCAATCATGCCTCACTGGCACAACTGAAAGCCATTAAACTAGTCAAGTCAAGTCAAGGTGTGTGTTCACGAAGAAACTTTGACAAAAATAAATAAGCATTTTAATTAATTGCATATATGCAATTATTAAATTTCATAAATTAAAGTCTTTGATGTTCCTATTAGACTAGTTTTCATCAGTCTTTGTATAAAAGTATACCGGTAAGTAGCCTGTGTAGGTACTCTGGATATACCAAATTAACTTTACGCTTAATTTCATTACAAATTACATACATATAAAAGCAACAAACAGTCTTACTTACCTTTTACTTAAAAAAAAATTGTGACATAATCCCACAACACCATCTTGTTCCACGGTAAGCTAAGAGGCTTATATTATGGATACCAGATAGTTGATACACTACACATATATAACTCTAAATACAAATGTATTTAAACTCCCATATGTGGAGTACAAGCAGAATGCTCATCACACTAATGAATGCCCCAGTGGGACTAAAACCAGCAACTGCCCAACAAGGTGAAGTCGGCTCGGCCAATCAACATTTACACTTTTCTATATTAAAAATGAAGTTAATGCTATAAAATATAATTAACACCTTTTCAGATATAATATTATAATATAAACCAATTTATATTAAAAATATATAATAATTTATAACTCCCATCAATTTAATAATAGAATAAATAAAGAGAAAAAACAGAAATTAAGTAGTTTATATTTTCAACCAAAGTGCTATTATTTTTTATCTAAATAATATTTACACCATATAAAATATAGTCATCTATAAATCTGATTTTAATTGCAATAATCCAGGTCATATTATAGGCATATAACACAAGTTACAGCACATTTTCTTTTGTTTGCATGATACAATAAACAGAGTGCTCATTTATTAATTGCACTCCATGCATGAGTGATTAAGATTTGTTACTTGACCATTGTTTTATATAATCATTGTGGGTATTTTTATTCAATTTCTATCTTTCTTATTTTAAACAAAAATATACATTAATTGCATGTGTACTTCTCATTGTTTTGAAGTACTTTATAATTATATCAATATTTCTTCTGATTGGCAGCTACTTTCAGTCCTTATAGATAATCAATCAACCAACCTGACAGTAGGTGGTAGGATTATGCTAATATTGATCTGATATGGAAAAAGGGGCCAAAATACTGGTTTATATTGTGGATGCTCATTCTTTTGACATCTATCAATGGGCAGATGTTATTCTTATTATAAAAATGCTTGCAACATGGCAATAACTTATATTTTTAATAATAAATATAGTTATTACTTGTGGGTAGGAACTAAAAAATGTGCATTATTTTCATTGTTCAGTTTTCAAAAGTGAAACTGTAATTTCTTATACGATAATACGATATTTGTAATTCAATACCTTGATATTTGCTGTCCACCACCCACATGCTTCCTTCTCATTTGACCTCGCGAAAACCTCGACCTCTTGGTTCTCCACGAACTCTGTGTGTTTGCCTGTATCCTTAGGTGGTAAGAACACTTGAGAAAACGGAAATTTCGATTCCGGTTGCCAGCTAAAAGCAAACAATACGTGTAAATAAAGATTCAGAACAAAAAAAAATTATACGCAATATATGAACTTTTAACTCACTCATTTTCAAAGGCTACGAGAACTTCGTTGTCGAGCACGTCGGTGACAATGGCCTAAAAATATAGAAGAATTTTAGAACAGTGATGATCCAATAACTTGGTAATGCGCTAGAAATAAATAAGTTTTCTGGGTCAAACATATGAAAGTGCACGCATTGATTTCAAGCACTCGATACTCCGATTTAATTTCACAAGCACGCCTATGATTATACAAGCGAAACCAATAAAACACATGGAAAATTCACGCCCTGTCAGTCGGACATGGCGTCCATTCCAGCCGCGATGATCTTCCCGGAAAAATATTTTAGTAAGTATGTGACAAAACTGAAAAACGATGGCTTGGTATAACTGAATATGTAAAACACTAATGAAAATGACGCGTTTTAGGTAAAACTCTAACGTACTTCACGATTTACAAACCTTATAATAAGCACCATTTTCACCGTACACCTCGACCGACAAATCCTCCATTTTGGTTTGAAAGCGTATTTGGCGTTTTCAGAGCGAGAATGAAGCTCGAAGAGAAACTGCTAACCAATCATTTTCGAGAATTTGCGCATAGACACAATAAATTAACTTTTTAAAAATTGCTGGCAACATGGACTGCAGAAATTGAAATAGTTGCTATATTTTAATTTTTGCTTTAGTAAAATGAACCATTGAATTGAATTTGGAATTCCCTTTATTTGTTGCCTGATTTCTTACTGTAGATGAATTAGTCTAATTAGTAACTTTATAATAAATAATAAAATGACTTGTAATAAATGAAAGAAATATCAATTTCTAAAATAACGTTCGTTCATTAGTGTGTAAATATTCCGTACTACAAAATATTAAATTTATATTGTTTTACATTATATCTGAATTAAAATACTTAAGCACTGATTTTTAAATGTACTATGTAAATCAGACTTAAGTTTAACTTTGCTAAAAACATGTAGTGAACTAAACAAAAATTATTTAATGACTCATAAAGCTAAACATCTTAAGTATTTCATTGAAACTTTGTTACAAATTCAGAATTTTTTTGCAAAGGTATTCTTGAAGTTGATAATAAAAAAATACTCAAAACTACCTAGTATCTTATAAAGTTAATTAAAAAAAGAAACAAACGGGGATGGAGCTTTTTCAAAAATAGCCAACGAGATAAAATAATTAATTAAGACGACGACGCGACTTTTAATTATTTTTTATAGATACATTACTTTCTCTGGAATTAATTTGCAGTTTTATTTCCAATTCTTTATATTATAAAAAAATATTTTCAAACAAAGTTTATTGTTAAATAATGCAAAGGGAGCTTACATCTAATTTTTTTTTGTACAGTGAACATCTTTTCCTAAGCTCACAAGTCGTCATTTTTTGTACCTAGCATGGAGATTAGAGACCAGGAGGACCATTGCCCTAGAATCTAGTGTCTCAGAAATATTGTTAAGCTAAGGAGGCGCTGCGATCGCTATGTTGTATCAATGCCTAACTTCACGTTGTCACAATAGTGACAATACTCATAAACAGCTAACTTCACAAGTACTACTTAACGTTGACAGCGCGTTATAAATTCTACAAATTTTCAGAGACAGGCGGGTAATGCTTTAGTATGAAGCGATGGTTCTCCTGGTCTCTAACCTCCATGGTACCTAGTTTGCATTAATTATGTCAATGTCACCGGAAAATAACAAGACTCGTAAGTTGATCAATTTTCTAGGTAGTTGACCAACTCTCGGAAAATAATAAACGGCCGTTGAAATTTAGTATTTAACGCAATGAATTTTAGCTACTTACGGTACCTGGCTGTAATTTAATAATTTACAATTTTGCCTCAAGTAAAACCATCCACAAATGGGCCAATCGTTGCTCAGTGTACTATTTAACGGCACACTATTACCCGTCACTTTATACACTGTTCTCAGATTGGTCAATGGCATTAATTCTAAGCATTTGGCAATTTACAAATACAGGTAACTACAAATCAAATAGGCTACGCCAGAAGACTCGCTCCGTTGCCCCTTCATTCACCTTCACCTACTCGACCTTCGTTTCGCTCGCTTCACTCTGCCTCGTAGGCTCGCTTCATTCAGGACCTCCTTCGCAAGCTTCTGGCTACGCGCTTCCTATAAACACTCTAGGGGTAGGGCAGACATGACTACGTGGAGTCGGGGTTGGCCAATTCGGTTCTGTCACACTATTCGACCTATATCAACCCATGTCGTTTCTGACAAAACAACAATTGCTAGTTTTACTACTGTAAATAAATAAAAACAAGTACGGACGAGATCGATTTGCTTACGTTGAGACCAGTAATGGCGGCGGGGGGCTGGCGGGGAGCGATGGAGAAGCACGTGAGTCGTTCAACCAATCAACGTACACCTCGCCTTCGTCGGATGATTTAACGGCAACACGCCGTAAATTAATCAATTTACTAAAATTTATGCGTTAAATAATACATTTCAACTGCCGTTTATTATTTTCCAAAAGTTGGTCAACTACCTAGAAAATTGATCAACTTACGAGTCTTGTTATTTTCCGGTGATATCAATACATATATTTCATATTCACTCAGAACAATAACTAAAGCCAGTATATTATCTATACTCTTTGAACTAAAGCATAGAAGGCGCTTTACGATATTTGAAGCTTTATTTTTCATCTATGGTATTATACGACAAAAATGCGATGAACTAAGTCATAGACAAAAACCTGAGACGTTAGGTAGCTTTTTTAAGCTTAGGATAGGATCATACAGGCATGGGCGTACCCAGGTAGGGGCAGGGGGGGGCAGCTGCCCCCCCCTGGATTTAGTGTAATATTCACCGGTGAACCGAAACAAAAATATTTTATTATTATTTTATTTATTTATTTATTTAGTACCTCATCTAGATCATGTTAATCACATACCAAAAGACATAATATTTATGTTCTAACAATATTTGTCGTTAGAGAATGCACTATCACTACATAGTATAAACACCGCTGTCTATCTGTCCCTATATATGCTTAGATCTCTAAAACTACGCAACGGATTTTGATGCGGTTTTTTTAATAGATAGAGTGATTCAAGAGGAAGGTTTATATGTATAATACATGCATAATATAGTTGAGAAACACTGATAATTTTAGACGTTTCTAATGTGATGTCGTTAATAAACACATTTTTTTGCGCTTACATTGCAAACGCTCGCTGAACCTTACGAGATAGATCAAAATAATGTACTACAGTATTGTACACATTAAAAAGGTCTATAAAAAATTTCGCGATGGCATATGTCTATCTCTTAAGGATAACATACTATATCCATTTTAATACTTTAAAAAATTGGCAATTATAAGGCGGTAATGTAAAAGCTATTTACACAAATACGGTATTAATTTCTAATAAAAAAACAATGAAATGGAAATACTTAATAAAACTATAGATAGTTGTAATATTTTTATGTAACGAAAAATAGCCAAATTACAGTAATGCCAGTAACTGACCAGGCGTTCTTTGAACATTACTGTTATTTAATGCCAATAAATAACTGAGCCACAAGTTATTAAAAGTGGCTACTTATACCTATTATATAATATTATTTTTTATTTTATATATTATTTATTGTGTATGTGTAATATTTAATTTATTTATTATATAATATTACGCCAAATACAATTTACGCGATGTCGGTTACTTTAGTTCTCTGGCGAATAACTTCATTTCGAATTCTGTCCTTGAATATGTGGACCAGTTTTACGGTGAGTGTCCACGTTTCGTCTCCGTATGTCATTACTGGTAGGACGCACTGGTTAAATACCCTGGTCTTCAGGGATTGTGGGATCGACGACTGCAGAATATGACGTAACTTCCCAAAAGCAGCCCAGCCCAAGCGAATTCTTCGGCTGGCCTCCTTCTCAAACTTGTGCCGGCCGAGTTGTATAGTTTGGCCAAGGTATACATCTTCCTGCACAACTTCAAGAACAGCGTCATTCACGATCACTGGTCTCGGGGATACATGACAATTCGACATGATTTTGGTCTTGTCGAGATTTATCCCGAGACCCACTCGTCTTGAAGAATCACTAAGGCTGTTTAGCATTTCTTCGAAATCAATCAGAGTCTCTGCTATGACGACTATGTCATCGGCAAATCGCAGGTGTGTTATATACTCTCCATTGATGTTTTAAAGACGTCCTCCAATGCACAGGTAAACAGTTTCGGGGAGATAACATCCCCCTGTCTTACCCCGCGGTGCAATCGGATTGGTCTTGTGCTCTGCCTTTGTACTTGAATGGTCGTCGTTGCAGACTGGTATAAACACCGTAGTATTTGGATATACCGATAGTAATTAAGGCATCTCTGCATGGATTGTAGAACAGCCCAGGTTTCGATGGTGTCGAAGGCTTTCTCATAGTCCACAAACGCTAGGCATAGAGACTGATTATATTCCTCGGTCTTTTGAATAATGTGTGTATGTGGTCTACAGTACTGAAGTCTTTTCGAAACCCAGCCTGCTCCACAGGTTTGAAGTCATCGAATTTTAGGGCGAGACGGTTCGTGATAACTCTTGAACAACTTATACACATGGCTCAGAAGAGACACAGTTGGTAGTTCCTTAAAAGGGCTTTATCCCCCTTCTTAAAGAACAATACAACTAAGCTCCTAATCCTTGCCTCCGGTGTAGTGCCATTGTGAAGGACAGAATTAAAGATATTTGAGAGCTCAGATAGAACCTGTGTTCCTGCCGCTCTGAGGAGCTCTGCTGTAATTCCATCCTCACCGGAGCTTTATTGGTTCCTACTTGTCCAAGAGCTATCCAAATCTCGCCCACGTTGATGTCGGGAAGCTCATTTGTTTGGAGGCGTACAAGTCTGGCTCGTGGATCCTCCACGTGGGTGCAGGTTCTAAGGTTTGTCAGGTGACAACGGGAATTGTGAGAGTTGGCAAAGACTTTCGAGCCCTTATTGAGTGCAATAGCATCTTTAATACTTCGGGTATTCGCTCGTCTTAGATCACGCCTTATTAGGTTTCTCACATTCCTGTCTAGTACCTGACGCTTAGCCTGAGTGGTATTTACAGCCTCGCGTTGCTTCGCCATCTCGTTCAGAGTCTCGCTTGAGAGTTTCGACTTTTGTCTATCTCTCTTAGGTCGAAAATGTTTTTGTGCCACCTCACGAATCACACGCATCAGACTATTGGTGGTGTCATCGATATCCTGAGTGGTTTCCAACATGGCGAATCGGTTCTGTAGTTCTAGCTGGAAGCTTTCGCAGCCAGCTTTCATCTGGAGTGGTGTAGGTCTAAGAGTCTAATTCATTAGATGCGCACGTTCAATTTTGATGTTCATATTCAGGGTTCCCCTTACAAGTCGGCGATCACTGCCGGTTTTAACCCTGTTAATCACTGAGACATCCCTGAATATCTAGCGCTTGTTGGATATAATGAAGTCGGTCTCGTTCTTTGTAGTATTATCGGGGCTTTGCCAGGTCCACTTCCTTTAAGGCTTTTTCTGGAAAAATGAGTTCATCAGAAAAAGCCCCTGGGCCTCGAGGAAGTTCTCAGTCCATAACCAAATGATTCAACCCTCAATTCGCCATCTTCTTGTACTCCCACTTTGGCATTGAAGTCACCCATAACAACAGTGTAGTAGGTGTTGGTACGAGACAAAGCCTTAGCTATGTCCAATATGTATACTTCGTCGTCAGAATGTAGGAGCATACACTTGTATAACCTTCAAGAAGTATCTTTCGGTTATTTTCAATACAAGGTACGCTACCCTCGCCGACACACTGCCAACCTCTACGACGTTGTTTTTGAGTGACTTATGGATTAAAAATCCAACACCACCTTGGGATGGTTGGTGCCCTTCTCGGAAGAAGAATAAGTGACCAGCATAATAATAATAATATATGTATCCATGTATCTATGTATGCATGTATGTATGTATGTTTATATGTATGTATTCATGTATGTATGTATATATGTATTTATGTTTATAGTTTGTATCTACACCGCACTTAATGTTCTCTATTATTTCCTTTCCTTGCTAAAGCGTTTCTGGAAGAAATCTCTTAAAGAGATAAGTTATCCCTTGTACACAATGTCTCCGCTTTCTTTTTTTATGTATGTTCTTTCTTTTTTTGTGTGGTACATAAATAAATAAATAAAATATATACACCTAATGTTGCGTGTAGTGTTTTTGTGTAGTATGTAGAGTAAAACAAGTGCGGGGGCCGGTTTAATAAATTTCAGATTTGCCCCCCCCTAGGCCAAAAGCTGGGTACGCCCATGCATACAGGTATCCAAGGTAACCCTAACCGAATTGACGTTTGCTTTGTGTCTTGTGGACAATTATCATTTTGAGCAACCTACAGGCTACATCTGTGTTTTTCTAATGCTGTTGTGATTGTATAAGATAATAGAGACGACTATATCAGTTAAGCCCATAATTTAGCCCTCCTTCTATGCTTTAGTTATTGTTCTGAGGGATTGCGTATTGTCAGTGTAAATATTATGTAAATAATTAAGTCCTAGATATAATAAACTTCCATGAACCTACTATACATACATATGTAGGTTCATGTAAACTTCTCACCTATGGAGGGTAGAGATAAGGAGAACCGACTCATATGGGGGGAAAGTTGAAAACGTGTCCAGCTGTATACTGAAAATAAAGTTTCCATTACCCCACAATAGCGCTGGGGTGCGAATAGTTTCAATGTGAACATAGCAGCGGTAGACTGAGTGAAGTGTGTTTAGCTCACTTGCACCGTGGCGCCACCACGAATAAGATTTTAAAATTTATCCATTAGCAATGTGGCGCCACCCTAATTTACCGAGTTTTTACTGCCACTTATTCGTGCACGAGTTGGTCCTCCTTATCTCTACCCTCCATATTCTCACCTCAAAGAATTAAGCATGGAGGTTAGATACAGGAGAACCAACGCTTCATACTAAAGCATTACCCGCCTGTCTCTGAAAATTTGTAGAGTTTATAGCGCGCTGCCGTCAATAAGTAGTATCTGTGAAGTTAGCTATTTATGAGTACTGTCACTATTGTGACAACGTGAAGTTAGGCATTGAGACAACATAGCGATCGCAGCGCCTCCTTGGTTTGACAATATTTCTGAGACACTACATTCTATGGCCTTGGTTCTCCTGGTTTCTAATCTCCATGGAATTAAGTATTAAATTGTCATTACTTTACTGAGGTTAGAGACAAGGAGGACCATCGTCTTAGAAAGTAGTGTCGTAGAAATATTGTCAAACTAAGTAGGCGCTGCGATCGCTATGTTGTCTCAATGCCTAACTTCACGTTGTCACAATAGTGACAATACTCATAAACAGCTAACTTCACAAATACTACTTACCGACGACAGCGCGTTGTAAATTCTACAAATTTTCAAGGACAGGCTGGTAATGCTTTAGTGGTCTCTAATCTCCATGTTACTGTCACTTATCAGTTGTCAAATGTCAGTTGTGAGTTGTCAGTTGTCACTGTTGTCAGTAATTTAGCGGAACGCAGCTGATATTTGTTTATTTAACAGAATAATTTATTACTTTAAACTTGCTTACGTCGGCAATTATTAGTGCGAAAAATAATTTTAAAGACGTATATAATATAAACAGCTATAAATTTAAAAGTATGTTATTTTATCAGCAATATATTATTGTGTGTAAAACATGTAAAATACTAACTTAATTCGTGAATTATGTTATAAATTACAATTTGTCGTAGATGAGTGAAGAGAAAAGTGTTGTTCTCGTAACAGGAGGGTCTGGTCTGGTTGGACAAGCTTTAAAGACAGTTATTGATGAAGAAAGAAAATATAGTGGGGACAGTATTTCAAACGAAACTTGGATTTTTTGTGGCTCTAAGGATGGTGATCTTAGGTATATAATATTTTTGTTGAAAGTGTTTTTAAATAATAATTTTGTTGTGTTAACTTTCATATACATAATTTTAATTTTGTTCTTGTATTTTATACATAAAACTTTTATGACCTGTGTCATTCACACATGTAAAAGTCAGTTTAATTAACTGAGTAAATACATGATTTTTTTTATTTTAAGAGATAAAGTACAGACTGAAGCTTTATTTGCAAAGCACAAACCTACTCATGTGATACACTTAGCAGCAATGGTTGGTGGCTTGTTCCATAACATGGGACATAATTTGGACTTCTTTGTAAGTAAAGTTGTTAGAAGATTTATCAAACAAATTTTGCAACTTTAATTTTATATATTAATTTAATTTCAGAGAGAAAATATGGCAATTAATGAAAATGTATTGAACATCAGTTATAACACTAAAGTCAAGAAGGTGGTGTCTTGTCTGTCAACATGCATTTTTCCAGATAAGATCACTTATCCTATTGATGAAACCATGGTATGTACTGAATTGAAAATATTACTATTTTAATACCTAATATAAATCTAGTAAAGTATATGAAAGCTTTTGATAAAAATTTACAAATTTATTTTTTAAATTTTGATTTCATGTCTGTAAAAAGGTGTAAGTTACAGTATCATATACATATTTTGTTCAAATTAGTATTATCATTCATTGTTTACTTTTTAATTTTTTCATATGAAAAATATGTACCTTACTTGTATTTCAGGTGCACAATGGACCCCCTCATTCGTCTAATTATGGTTATAGTTATGCAAAAAGGATGGTTGATATATTAAACAGGTTGGTGTTCATTGGCAATATGCATCAATTTATATAAAAAAATTTAAAAATTGCCAGAAATATTACTAAATAGGCATTTAAATATATATGCAGGACTTATATTAATATATCACATGACAAGTAGATGATGTTTTACATACAGTAAAAGTAAAATGTTTAAAATAATTTACTATGAAGTATGTAGTTATATGATGAAGTAATATATGCATTTGTGTTTCTCCAGAGGTTACTATGAGCAGCATGGCTGCATGTTCACATCGGTGATCCCCTGCAATGTGTTTGGTCCTCACGACAACTACTCCCTGCAGTCCAGCCATGTCATACCTGCCTTGATCCGACGGATGGATGACGCCATACAAAATGGTATATAAACATATACTTTATTTCTTATTATAGCAGGAAGTACTCAAGTTGTAAGTTATAATTTATAACACATTTTTGGTAAATTAAGAACATCTATTTTTAGGATTATTTGCCTACAATTTATAGCAATTAAAAAAACTTGTTTCTGTTGTAAAGAAAATATTGTTTAAAAATTTAAAACATTTAGAATGTGGTTAAGAATTTTTTTATGACACTAAGTTGCATTTTTAAATTATGTTATATTTTTCAGGTGAGGCAACATTTTCCGTGTGGGGCAGTGGCAAGCCCCTACGGCAGTTCATATACTCACTAGACTTGGCTAAATTAATGATATGGACCCTCCGACACTACCACAGTGTGGAGCCTATCATATTGTCAGGTGAGATAAATTCAAAAGTTAATATTAATACATATAAAGTATGTATTCAGCCTTTTTGACGTCCCGCCATAGTCCACCATGTGCGGGTTGCTGGACTTAGCATGTCTTTCGAAAACTTGCTAGGTTCTCTCAGAGACAGTAAGACAAGTGGTAATCATGTTGGAAATGATTAGAGGTGGGATACATAGGTTTGAACCTGCTTCACTCGGTTATCCAAGCGAGCGCGTTACTACACGCACGCACTGGAATACTAGGAACTGTTGTGTTGTGTTCTTTTATTCTTATTACTTTGTATCATTAGGACACAACATTAACACTATTATTAAAAAAAATATTGATGGTATTTGTAGCAATATAAAGATTTCATATTATAAAATATTTGTATTGATAGTGAAATTTTTATCACATGTTTACCAAACACTATAATATAAAAATGTTTTCCACAGATAAGCATCAAAATTTCAGATCTGATTTATAAGATAAAGCGTTCTAAAGACATAGGGGAAGTGACCCAAATATTGGCACTTTAAGACATGGCTATTAATCAAATGAATGTAGAATTGTCTTTAAACTATTTATGTCGATGTTTATTATGTTCTAGTATTTCCAATATAATCTACTTTTAAGATCATACGCTAAAACAAATCTATCTTGTCGTATAAAATAAAAAAATAAGATTGTGTATTTTTTTTTGAAAAACCAATTATTGGCACCTATAATCCTAATCATTGACACAGTTAATGCTAATTATTGGCACTTCTAATTCGTTTACTATTTCTACTTTGTCTTTAAATATAACTATCGGTATTTTCGTAAATTATAATTTAATTTGTAAGTAGGTTATATACAAGGAATAGTTCTCTTAAAACAGTTAAAAAATAGGTTCTTTCTCAAAGCTCAGCTCATCCATCTCTAACAGATTTTTACATTTCATCATCGTTTGAATCTGCAAGCATTTTAAAAATTTCTGATGCACTGTAGGCTTTTCTAACTACCCTTCTTAAAGTAGAAGGCACAACATCATCATCCTGTTTCGTACACATTTTCTTCTTCATTTGATTCTAGCTCTACTACTTTTTCGACATTTTCAAAAACATTATCTTTTTCCGCTTCTTGAATATTTAGTAAGTTTTTCTTTACATCATGTGCATTACTTCTTTTTCTCTTCCCTTTGCCCTTACCAGCTGTGTTTTGTGTTTTGTTTGTCTGTGTAAGTATTTTTTTCTTCTCATTCTAATTTTCTTTTTTTAACACCTTCTTCTTTTAACTCTTTTGCCTTTTTCTTTTCTGTGTTGGATCTGGGTACCTGAAACTCTCTTGCAGCTTGTTTCTTGCTCATTCCAAATTTGACTGCATTTAAGGCCTTTTTTAAATTCTCATCATCATTATTCATTCTCTTTTCTTTAGGCTTCGCTTTACTTTTGGTCTTCATTTTCGTCTTTATTCGTATATATGTAATAAACCATTTATTGGCATATTATCGACCCAATTATTGGCGTAGTGTCCATAATGGGTATTAGACTCATTGGCACTGTGCCAATTATAGGATAACCAAATAATTTATTGTTATTCATTCAGAGGAAATGTAAAGTTAATAATGTTAAAAGGTAATGAATAAAAAAGAACGGGAATAAAATATTTATAAAACGACTAATTATTGGCATAGTGTGCCAAGAATGGGACTATGAGCTATTTGGCATCCAGTAATTGGCACCCCCGATTAATAGCGAAAACATAACTTTTTATCACTTAAAATCGTTACCATACTATGCTTTAAGCATCATACAATATTAAGCAAGTACACTCATTTGGTCTCTAATTAAACGATCATAATTAGAAATGTATAATCAAATTGACTTACCTTATGAAAACAATAACAAAATCGATTTTCATTCACAGCGAAATTTTAAGCGGCTACTTTTGAATGAAGTACAACGGCATCAAAGATTCAGTGTTGGCAATTTAATAATGTAATATTACTACTATAATATTGTTGTTGTTAACATTATCTTGGGCCAAAAGGAACCTTATTATTATAGTTTAAATGCATAAGTGCCAATAATTGGGTGAATGCCAACATTTGGGTCGTTTACCCTAAATGCAAGCGTGGTTTTATTTCTAACCTTCTTTTTTTTTTTCTCAGAGATGAGTTATTTTCCCGCAGTAAAAACTATCCTATATATTGACCCGGCTTACCTAACTGGCTATCACCACACCAAATTTCATCGAAATCCATCCAGTGGTTTTCTAGTGATTTCAGGCAAACATTCTAAAACTATAGATTTGGCCTCTGTATCGATAATAATGATTAATGACTATTTAAATTAGAATTTCCAAAAAAATACTCATTGTACAGTTTCTACTGTTAGAATTTTATTATATGTTACATTATTTTAATCAGGCAATCTAGTTAATACTTTCCTTAATTATTTCCAGTGGATGAAGAAGACGAAGTATCAATCAGTGAAGTAGCAGAAGCCATCAAGAAAGCTCATAACTTCCCCGGACAGATTCTATATGACACCACAAAAGCAGACGGACAGTACAAAAAGACTGCATCAAATAGAAAGTTACGGTCTCTATATAAGGATTTTACGTTCACACCCTTTGAAAAAGCTATCCAGGAATCTGTCGTGTGGTACAAGGAGAATAGACAAAGTGCCAGAACATAGATTATATAATGTCATGCCACAGATAATAAAATGTAATTATTTAATGTAAATAACTTTCAATAAATTAATTAATTATTAATGTGTTTGAGTATTTGGATCCTATGTCTTAGTTAAATAATGTAGCACTCATATGTTAAATAAATATAAAATTTTTGAAGGGATGCGATAAATCCATATATTATTTAGAGGATAATGTTGGTTGTTTGTTGTGTGTGGCATATTATTGAGTTTGGAAGGAGCGAAAATATAAAACTGCCATTTTTCAACCATCACCAGAATTATATAAGAACATCGAAATTATATTACAGCTATTGTTTTTAACAGCAATATTGCCACATTAAAGTAGTATATTTCTGCTTTAATTTGCTAATATATTGATTGAAAGCAATTATTTCAGTAATTAAATTAAAAAGTTTCCTTTTTTCTAATATTTAATAAAAAAAAACAGTTTGCACAGATAATGTATTCACTTGTCGAGGCGGCACACGGGGTTGTCGTGCACCATGCGCAGGTCCACGCGCGGGCCCACCAGCTCGCGGATGTTGGGCAGCGCGTACTTGATCATGGTGGGGCGCTCCAGCGACAGCCCCCACGCGATGACGCGCACGTCCGCCGGCAGCCCCATGGGCAGCAGCATCTCGGGCCGGAACACCCCCGAGTTGCCGATCTCTATCCACTTGCCGAGCCCTGCAAGTGATACCAGGGTTCTGTAGCCGGAGGGAGAAAGTCTTTCAGCCCTTTAACGTGGGCATGGGTCGTCCTACTCAATACAAGGGGGGTAGACTACACGTCGTGTATAATTCGATAACTTGCTATCTTTGCTGTTATATTTAAAAAAACCTGTCCCCATGGGACTATTTTATATATTTTATTCGTTTTATGATTATTTTTTTTTTTTTTTTTTTTATGGGACAAAGGGGGCAAACGGGCAGGAGGCTCACCTGATGGTAAGTGATCACCTCCGCCCATGGACATCTGCAACACCACAGGGCTTGCAGATGCGTTGCCGGCCTTTCAGGAAAGGGAGGGAGGGAGGAGGGAGAAGGACGGGAGGAGGGATGGGTTGTGGGCCTCCCGGACTCTCACTTACCGGACGAAACGCGACAGCATAGCTGCCACTTCACGCCGGTCTTCTGTGAGAGAGTGGTACTATAAGGGGCGTGCCGGCCCATTCGGCTGCTACCCGAAGGTAACAAGCATGGCACTACCACTTGACTTATTTCAATAAAATTTAAAATTTTCGTAAAATATTTCATGTACAGATTCAACTCGGAATTTAATTAAATGATACGGTACAATAAAGGTTTTCGATCTTTATACTAGGTTCTGTATAGTTTGTATGAGGGTTTGCACTGCGGTTCACCTGAAGTATAGTTGAAGTTGATGTATATTTATAGTCGAAGATCGAATTTAACAGATGCTACATAAACAGATAATAAATGAATGAATGAAACACATGACAGTTGCAACTCACCGTCGTGATATGCGAATATCTCCATGCTGGGCTCGGTGTAGGGGTTGTAGGCGGGCTTGAACTGCAGCTGGCGGAAGCCGAGGCGCGAGAAGAAGGCGTCGAGGGTGGCGATGAGGTCGGCCAGGCCCAGCCCGCGCGCCGCCGCCACGCCCTCCACCTGGTGGAACTCCGCCAGGTGCGTGGCGTCCAGCGTCTCGTTGCGGAACACCTGCCACCCACACACACACACACACACACACACTAGCTATAGTATACTCAACTAGTGCCTTTTTGGATAATTTTGTTCAGTTTCAAAAGCGGAGCGGATTGAATCGGATGATACTTGTACTGGATTCATAATTTTCCCAGATTCTTGAAAAAGTTGAACAAAACAGCATTTGCCGACTACTAACCTAATATATAGGATAATAATATACGGGAAAATCGCTATTAAAAAATGGGGGTCAGAAGAAGGCCAAAGTGACAAGAAAAAAATGCTTACTACTAGTACCTATTCTACCTACAGCTGAATATATGAAAAAGATTTCACTACATCAGACTATTATAATAAGCAAAAGTTGGTGCATATTCAGACAGATTTTGATAACTTTTATTGATGCAAAACTATGGACGCATACACAAATACCCTCTACTCCTATCGCTCTCATCTGATCCTACGATGGGAAGGCTACTGGACACCAGTGAGAGATAAGACACATCACCAATGACTTGATGAACTCTCTAAGGCACCCCTTGAAACACCTCTTGCAAGCTCTTATTGAGTTTTTCTTAACAGAAACACTGAATAGCTAACCTTAGCCTTAGCTAGCTAACCGTGATTTTTCTCAAATAAATTTAATTTTTCATACTTTGTCAATACTGAAGTACTTTTGCGGAGTGAACTCTTTCTGCTGGGCCAGCTTGTAGAGCATGCGCGCGCTCACCGCCGTGGTGTGCGTGCGGAGAAGGTTCTTTTGAGCCTCCTCTATCTTCCAGTCGTATCTATAACCCTTTAACACAGAAAAAAAATCTATATTTATAGTCACTCAAATAATGGAAACCCACTTTAAGTTTTAAGTTTTAATTAAAACTTATATAATATACTAAACAAAGCAAAGTTATTATTAAGATAAAGTATTTTTTTATATTGGGTCTCAAAACTCCATAAGCAAAAAGCAGTATAAGTAACCCTCACCTGTGATCCATAACCACCTTTGCTATGAACAGTTTTAACCCTTTCTAAATAGTCCATAGGAAACTGTGTAGATTGACTAGGAGATGAAATGAAAAATGTATCATGTGCATCTCTAGCAGGATGCTGCTGAGGTTGAAAGAGAGCATCAAAGTTCCAGAAAGAACTCTCAACATATTGATTCGTTGGCATTTCAGTAAAACCCATTTCTAGGAAAATTTCTCTAAATTCTGATCGCACTTTTAGTAGTGGGTGGAGGTGGCCACATTCAGGTGGTTGACCTAAACAAAGATTAATGAAGTTGAAAATCATGTAATTTTTAAGTACATACATACATTATTATGAACTTATAACTACTTCTTATTAGTTGAGTCTAATTCCTTTTGAGGCTATGCTTCTATACTACTCTTTGCCAACAAATTTTAAATATTTTATATTATGTTACTAAATATAAACTACCTATATTTATTATTGTATTTTATTTTCAAAGAATATGATTTATTATAACATAACATACTTATACACTATAGACATCTTGTTGAAATTGTTCATTTAACCTATTTGTAATTATGAATATTTCATACATATTTCATCATACTGTAAAGCTAAGAAATAAATAAGGCCTTTAATTACTATATGTTATCCACTTCAACAAATGCAGTCATTAAATTTAAATATAGAACACTGTTATCTCATGAACATGGTTACCTATCTTAATACATAAAATTAATCAATACAAACATGTGATAAAAAATACAAGTACCTTTAGATAACACATTCACACATAAAGTGACTTTGAATAATAACATCTAAAAGTAAATCTTAATAATATCTTGAATTAAAAAAGAAAGTAAAAACAGTTCACAAACTTATTATCATTACGCCTACTATATACTCAGATAAAAAGGTAATTTTATATTAACTAGCACTAGAAAATCTATTTTCAGTCAAATACAAAATAATAATACTTACCAAGTGCATCAAAATTGTATGGTTTGAATTCTAAATGTTTCCATGATCCAGTCAACAACATTTCACTAGTTAAGTCAGTTTCCAACTTTTTTATTGATGTAGAAAACTGTGGTCCTTTAGACAATAAGAAACTTTTCAGTGTGATCTCTTGAAGAAGTTTTCTCTTCTTATAATCACTTCGTACTTTTTCAGGTAAGTTATCAATTCCTTTTTTAATTTCATTGAGATGATCCTGTACTGCATCAGTGATACTATCAACTTTCTTTTTTATTAATGGTGGCCCTCCAGATTTATCCATGCATATCCATCCAAGAGACATAGCTTTGCTAAAACCTACTTTAGCATTTGGTACAGTCTAAAAAAAAGATTTAATAAGAAGTGTATAGATATAATGAAAAGCCATGGTAATAACATAAGAAAGTCTAACATTACCTTCATTATTTCAGCCTGAGGCATTCCGTCTTCAGCAATACTTCTATAAAGAACAGCTTCATGACTTCCTTTTTCTGCAACTAACTTGCCTTCTTCCGTCAATTCCCACTGTGTGCTTTTTACTGTCTCCGAAATAACCATTTCAAGTGCTTCTAAACTTTTAACAGCTCCAACTATTTTTTGATGGTCTTCATTAAATTCACTAGCTAATTTTAGTGTATCAATTTTATCACTTTTTTCTAGGTATTTTAAAATCCTTTCATTTAATTCCATTTTAATAAATTATTATATTATAAATATATAATATTAAAATAATAAATCACTTTTAGGTTAAAGAACTCGCAAAGTTTATGATAAAATTATCAAGTATCAACTGACTTTGAAGTTGACACTTGACACGACTTTATACGACGTTTCATTTCAATTTTCAGTATTTTCGTTATATATATTATACTTACAAGTAATATTATATTATATAAATAACTATTCCAAAAAGTATTTTTATTTATCTTCGTATATAACATTTAAGTATTATTGTAAATAAAAAGTATAATCACACAGCACAGATCACAATTTTATTTGTATAACATTTTAAATAATCTGTAAGAGGGCGGCGCTAAATGCTAATTTACAGAGTGAGTAATTTTCCTTTCGCAGCAGAATAATTCGATTCGCCGGCCGGCGCGGTAGAGTTATGACTTGAGTGTACCCGGTTACCGGTACCGTAAACAATTTGTTTTTGTTAATTAACATCAGTGCGTAGTTGGTTTAAACTGTAAATAAATAGTTAATGAAACTACCCACTTGAAATCTTTTTTATCTTTCAAGATTTATCAACAAGCCAATAAAGTAAGTGCGTTTTAGTAAATCAAAAAATATCGATTTAATATCCTACGTTTTTAACACACAAATTATTTTTATTAGGTATATAATATATATTACAGGGTATAAAAGTAGTTTTTCGCTGAAAGAAATAGCCAACCTATAAAATGGTACAGTAAATGAACACTTGCGCATTGTACTTATATACCTATTTTTCTTAACTAAAGTTTGCTCTTGTTAGCTACGCCGCATCATCAATTAATATTCGATTAACGATTAGGAAGCTATTTTTAAGTTTGACTCAGTCTCAGAGTACAGAACTTTATGGTTACAGTCTACAGACAGTTTCGAGTTAAAAACAATATCAGTTTAAATTATATTATTTGAATATAGTACCTAATTTCGGTAATGAGCAGGGAGATAATGTTGACAAAAGAACTTATTTAATAAAAATATAAAAACAACAATATTATCAAGGAAAATTACAATTCCACTTACATAAATGGATGTCTGAAGGTGACGCATAAAGCTGTTATTATTATTACTGATTGTTATTTCTGACGCATAATATTAACTCACCTGCGGATTGTTTTTAAAATAGGGAAATGTTTCCTTCTAAAAAGAAATAAATACTAATTAAAATAATTATGCAATTTTAATAATGTCTTTTCAAGCTTTCTATAAGGTTCTGTCAGACATGCAGGTTTCCTCACGATGTTTTTCTTCGCCGTAAGATAAGTGGTAATCATGTTAAAAATAATTCGCACATGAAAATATCAGAGGTGCGAGACCCGGATTTGAACCCGCTTTACCCAGTTATCTTAGCGAGCGTTCTTTACCACTGGGCTTCCACTGCCTTAAAAATATTGTGGAAGATGAATAGGAAAGAGGATGTTAGAGTGGGGAGAAAACTATAAAAGTCGATGCATAACCGGCATCGGGGGGTAGTTCTATCTTGACGCTTGTCGTGGTAGCATTGTTAGGTCGTTACTCTGTTGGTTTATTTCTTTAAAATATCATTGTTGGTAGCTTAGTTGTCTTTTTGGTTAGTTTAATTGTGTTTTAGCGTTTTCAGATACTTAAAATAAATTGAGGTCGATTTAGTATGCTTGTGTTTTTTAAAAAAAGCTCACTTCTGGTCTAAATTCACAAGATCAGAAGTGGGATAGGTCCTGTTACGCCCACTTCTTTTTTTAGCGTGTAGTATGTATTTGTCGGTTGTTTTTGTTTAAAAGTTTTTATCGGAGGGTATCGTGATTTTGGTGTATTTTCATTGATTTTGGTAATTCGTGTTTTGTGTTGGTCGCTGTGTATAGTTTAGTTTTGTTTTGGTGGTCAGTTTTAAATTAGTAAATTATATATTAGTAAAAATTATATATTATATATAAAAAATTATATATTAGTAAATTATATATTAAGTATATTTTTAGATCGATCGTATTTTTATTTCGTCAGACAACCAGCGAGATCGTAGTGAGTAGTAGGTGCCGCGCCTTTTGCCGGGCCTGTATAGAAATGTTAACTGTAAAAGTTTTATTTTATTTTACTGTGGTGTGTATGTAAAAGATGCTCGTTTTGTGTGTTCTCATTGGGGTTGACACATTCAAGGGAAGATGTATCTTGCGGTTGGGGATGGCATGTCTCGCAGGTCTTTCTACTCGGATATGCTATCCTGGCCGACAGATGCACTTTAAGTGGGGAACGGTTTCATATTATTGGATGCTGTCTTGGAGTGCGCTCGGACATGCGATCCTAGTATATGGAACATACCTTGTGTAGCTTAAGATTAATGTGTGTGAGCTCGGACAGTGTCTTGGAGGTTATTCAGACATGTCGTCCTGGAGCAGTGATCATACCTACTATGAGTTGACCGTTGTATATGTTTGTTCAGCAAACATTAAACGTATATTTGGGGGTAGGTTGGATTGAAACATGCTTTTATAGGTACTGTTTTACACACGCAAAGCTATGACATGGTTCTCTGGCGAGTCGTGAGGGTGCACTCCCCCGACGGGTCCTGCCCCGGGTAATTGGTACAGATATCTGTTTGTTTCACATCCATTGTGCTTAGGTTATGCTAGGTGAGCTTAGCCCACGAATTTTGGAAATGCACATTGTTTTTTTTGTCTGGTGATTTTAATGTTTATACGGCAGTAGTTGATGAGAGTGTGATGTCTATAGCTCTTGGCGTCATTCTGCTTTTCGATGTCGGAGTTCTATCTGAACTCCCAAGGTTAGAATGTGAAGAAGCCCGAGGACGGTCTTCTGTCAGGAAAGGCCGTGTGGAAGATGAATAGGAAAGAGGATGTTAGAGTGGGGAGAAAACTATAAAAGTCGATGCATAACCGGCATCGGGGGGTAGTTCTATCTTGACGCTTGTCGTGGTAGCATTGTTAGGTCGTTACTCTGTTGGTTTATTTCTTTAAAATATCATTGTTGGTAGCTTAGTTGTCTTTTTGGTTAGTTTAATTGTGTTTTAGCGTTTTCAGATACTTAAAATAAATTGAGGTCGATTTAGTATGCTTGTGTTTTTAAAAAAAAGCTCACTTCTGGTCTAAATTCACAAGAATATATAAATAGGTATATCTATACTTCTTTACTTATAATATTACCAGTGACGGATTAACCCTTAATCAAATTAAGCAATTGCCTAGGGCATCACGTCTGGGGGGGGCACCACAAGAAGCACAAAAAAAATCCGTTCTTAGGGCATCACGTCTTACTCTCACTTTACCAAAAACCACACCAAAAAAGTTTCTTTTGTTGACCAAAGATACAAACTACCATAGCCTCCGACTGCGTTTAATGTAAAGTAACTTGCAATTTTGACCAACTTTCAAAAATGAGGAGGTTCTCAACTCGTTTGTATGGTTTTTTTTGTTGTTTGTTACCTAAGAACTTTAAACTGGGTGAACCGATTTTGATCATTCTTTTTTTATATGAAAGGTGGTGCTTCCCGTGTGGTCTAATTGTAATTTACTCCAGTTCTGACAATGGTATCCATGAGAAATCCATAAAAGTCTTAAATTTGCAGTATGTTCGCGACAAATGGACGAATAACACAATATCACGCCAACCGATTTCGATGATTATTTTTTTAACTTACCAAACTCTCATCAAACTACTCCAAGGTTAGTTTGATGAGAGTTTGGTAAGGATCTGATTATGGGATCCACGACAACGTAACGGAACTCTTCAATTCTTAGGAGCAAATTAACAATCTCGGTGGAATCTTTTATATGCTATCCGGATATTTGAGTCACGTACCGTAACTGATGATGGAAAGTAAATATATTGCCATATTTATAAAATATTTTTTAAATTATTTAAATTTAAATAAAAATGTTAAGAATTAAATTTTATAAGATACTTTGATGACATTTTGAAAAAAAATAAGGAAATTGTGGATAGGCACTGTCTATAACAAGTATATAAACCTCTGAGACGTCAAATCCTTAGTCTCTCCCGTGACCATGTGCGCTGTAAAGCATTCGAAACGTCGG
Organism: Boloria euphrosyne; assembly: GCA_951802675.2. Lineage (NCBI taxonomy): Eukaryota > Metazoa > Arthropoda > Insecta > Lepidoptera > Nymphalidae > Boloria > Boloria euphrosyne. The sequence continues at coordinate 1,037,006 of OX637881.1, read as the reverse complement.
GAACTAAAAATCTAAATAAGTCCACGACAAAATCCGAAAAGGTAGTTTCATTTATAATAAATTATGCTTTGGTTTTTATTGTTATCGCACCTACTCTAAGTCTTCTTCTAAGGGACGTTACATCTCATCATCTTATTTTACAAAAAAACTAATGTTTTTAAGCGGTAAAGGTTTAGAGACCGATTCTAGTTAACATACGGATAGGGGGGCCCACAGGCGAGGATTGCTTAGGGCATCAATAAGTCTTAATCCGTCTGGTAAGGGCGTAAGGTTTATTTTGGTTTGTGCCGGCGGATCAGTTATTGAAACACGTCTTTCCTTTTGAATTGTTTATTGGCAACTACTTACTTGTAAGACTACATTACACAAATCGCAAAACAGAATCACCATAAGCCGCCCACCAAAGGACTACTAAAGTCCTTTCAAAATAAGTAAAATCAACAAAATTTATAAGTTATCACATGTTTTGAGTGTGCTTCTACAACAATCATTAAGGTATCTATATATGGTGCGGTCAAGAAGAATTTATATAAAGAACAATAGTAAAATAATAAATGTTTACAACTGTATACTAATCTATTTCAATGGGCAACGCACATAGTTTGGTTACGCATCGCTTTGTTATATGATCACCACTCTTTACACTATAGACTCTGGTAAGACCGTCAGGGCCAGGATGCTTGTCGGTTATTCGTCCCATAAGCCACTTTCCTGGTGGCAAATTGTCCTGTTTTATGAGGACAATCTCTCCTATCTTGAATTCGTCTTCGCGTTTTAACCATTTCGGTCTTTGTTGCAGCCGCGTCAAGTATTCTTTTTGCCACCTTGACCAGAAGTCATTCAGCAATTTTTGCGTGTATTGCCAGCGTGTCAGGTTGCTTATTTTAGCGTCTTTCAGGTTCACATCAGGCACGGTTACAGGGGCTTCAGTTATCAAAAAATGACCCGGAGTTAATGGTTCCAACGTGCTGTCTTCTTGCGGGCACAGCGGTCTCGAGTTCAAGCACGCTTCAATTCCACAGAGAACCGTCGTAAGCTCTTCATAGGTAAGGTTAGTGTTAAGGATTCTTCGTAGATGGTGCTTAATAGATTTCACACCTGTCTCCCATAAATTTCCAAAATTTGGTGAGTAGGCCGGGATGAAGTGCCATTGTGTTCCGTCATTAGCAAGTAATTCACTAATTTCTCCATCAAATTGTAGGCGAGCTTCCTTCCACGCTTCAACCAGATCTTTGTTAGCACCAACAAAGTTTTTTCCCTGATCACTCCACATGTTTGTACATTTGCCTCTTCGTGCGCAAAATCGTTTAAAGGCACCAATGAATGCAGCTGAAGTCAGATCACCAACCAACTCCAAGTGGATCGCCTTCGTGGACATACATACAAAAATAGCTATGTACGCCTTGCCAGTTTGGGCTCCTCTGCCCTTTTTTATTAAAATTTGAATTGGTCCCGCAAAATCGACACCGGAGTTAAGGAATGGCCGAGCTGGTTTTACCCGAAAACTTGGTAAGTCTCCCATCAATTGTGTTTTTACCCTAGCCCCATGTCTAGCACATATCAAGCATCGATGGATACACTGCTTTACTAGAGACTTCGCGCGTAGTATCCAGTATTTCGATCGCAGGTAAGTGAGCATCAATTGCACTCCTCCATGCAGCGTCTTCAAATGTGCTTCTGCGACCACTAAATAGGTAAGTCTACTTGCATGACCCAAAATGATTGGGTGCTTCACGTCATTAGCCAGATCAGAGTTCCTGAGCCGACCGCCCACCTTCAGGATTCCATCTTCGTCAAGGTAAGGATCTAGTGATCTTAGTTTACTTGTTTTCTTAACTCTTTTTTTTGTTTTTAACGATTCAATATCTTCTGTAAATTCTTCTTCTTGTGCTCTTTTTATGCAGGTTTGCATCGATACGTGTAGTTCTTCAGTTGTGATTTTGCTATTTATTCTGTCTTTTAATGTTTTTTGTTTCAGGAATCTTCGGCAGTATGTGATTGTTCTAAGTAGCTCTAATAATGTATCAAATTCTTCAAATTGTGTAAGTAGTCTCTTCTCTTGTTCATTTTTGGTGTAAGTTATTTTTAAATTTTGTATTTTATTATTTTTCCTTTCAATCTCTGTTTGCATAATGTTTGGTTTAGTGAACTGTATCTTCGATTGTTGTAACCAGTCTGGCCCATGCCACCATAATTCACACTTTTTCAGATTTTCTACTAACATCCCCCTTGAACCAACATCAGCTGGATTATCTTGAGTTTGGACGTGATGCCACTGACTGCAGGATACGTTGGTTGTAATCTCAACAACTCTGTTTGCCACAAACACCTTCCAGTTGTTTGAATCTCCAAATAACCACGACAGGACAATGGTCGAATCTGTCCAGGCATAAATTTGAGTTGCAGGTATTCTCATTGCTTGACCAACTTGCTTAAGTAATCTTGAGAGTATCAACGCGCCGCAGAGCTCTAAGCGAGGTAAGGACATTGTTTTCAACGGAGCCACTCTTGTTCTTGCTGCGATAAGCGTCGATTTGTTCGTACCGTCTGGGTAAGTCACTCTGCAATATACTACAGCGCTATATGCTTGGATGGAAGCATCGCTGAATCCATGGAGTTCTATGGACTCTCTGTTGGCCCACGTCGTACCTACCCATCTTTCTATGTAGATCCCATTCACGTGTTCAAGGTCAGATCGCAATGTGATCCACTTGCTGGCTATTTTAGAATTCAATGCATCGTCCCAGGTTATTTTTTCCAACCATAGTTCTTGCATTAATATCTTTGTCAGAACGATGCTAGGCGCAATCCAGCCGAGTGGGTCAAACAACTTTTGGATGTCAGACAGAATGCTTCGCTTCGTGATCACTTTATTGATTGAAGGTAAGTTTAAATTGTACTCGAATCTGTCTTTTCCTAAATTCCATTGTACGCCAAGTGCCTTTATTGTTCCATCAATCTTCAATTCCAGATTAGCATTAGGCGATCTATCGCTAGGATCAACTGTTTCCAAGAATTCTCGGCTATTGGATGACCATTTCTTTAATTCGAATCCACCCAAATGAAGAAGCGCTCTAAGATCTTGACTATTCTTTATTGCTTGTTGCAGACTGTCACTTCCAGACATTACGTCATCTACGTAAAAATCTTCACGCAATATCTTAGCAGCTTCTGGATACCGGTCGCCTTCATCTTCTGCCAATTTCATAAGGGTTCTTACAGCGAGATAGGGAGCAGAAGCGGTTCCAAATGTAACAGTCAACAATCTGTAGTCTTTGACTTCTTCAGATTGGTCGTTTCTCCACAAAATTCTTTGATAATCTGTGTCTTCTCGGTCAACCCATATCATACGGTACATTTTCTGGATATCAGCAACAAAGCAAACGGCGTGAGTTCTCCACCTCATTATAAGGTTTCTCAGATCGTCTTGCAGTACAGGACCCCTCAACAGTTCGTCATTGAGAGAGACACCGTTGGAGCCCTTGCACGAGGCGTCAAATACGACACGAGTCTTTGTGGTTTCCTTATCATTACGGATCACGGCGTGGTGAGGTAGGTAGACTGATTTATTATTTATTTGTTCTGTAGGTATTTCTTCGATATGTTTTAGATCTATGTAGTCTTCAATTACCTTCTTGTATTCTTGCTTTAATTCTTTATTTTGATTGAACCTTCTTTCTAATTGCATTAGTCTCTTCATTGCTATTTCTCTCGTATTTCCTTCTGTTGATTTAGGTTCTTTAATGTTAAATGGTAATTTGACAACATATCTTCCACTTTCATCTCGCTTCTGTGTCTTAATGTATATATCTTCACATAACTGTTCCCTTTGTGTTAGGTTTCTTTTCGTATCTTCATCAACTTCCCATATGGTTTTCAGTAAATCTTCTATATCAACTTCTTGTTTCATGACCGTTAAGGATTGCTCATGCTTCCTGACCTTGATGTCAATTCCACCCATAAGGATCCATCCCAGGTGTGTATCTTGTGCGCATGGTGTACCTGGTGGACCTTTGATCAATCCCTTCTTCATAATGCTTACATACTCATTGACACCCAACAGCAGATCGATGTTACAGGAAGCGGAAAATGTTTCGTCTGCCAGTTGAATGCCAGCAAGGTGCGGCCAATCTCTTCTTATTATTGTGCCTGAATGTATGTTAGAGGTCAAGGGTTTCGTCATCACGTAGGCTTTAATAGGTAAAATGAAATTGTTCCATCGTGATAATACATTTACATTTACTTCATGCTTGACTCTAACCTTCGTGGACTCAAGTCCAGACACGATAAGATCTACTGCTGTCTTGTGTAGTTTCAGGATCTGAGTTGCCTTCTCACTTATAAAACATGCTTGAGATCCTGAGTCTATCAGCGCCTTCAATGCAGTAGTGTGTCCACGTTCATTCTTTAAAATTACTATTGCAGTGGCTAATAGTGAAATTGTCTGTTTCTGCCCTGCGTGATAGTGTGACGCAACCATTGCTTGAACTTCTCCTTCTTCTACATTTGCTTGTTTGGATGACATCGCTTGATTAGCTACAACATGAGAAGCCGATGCCTCCCCGTAGTTAGGTAGGTGTAGAAGAGTGTGGTGACGTCTCTTACATACACGGCATGATGTTGGCAACCGGCACCTAAACACCGAATGTCCAACTCCGAGGCAGTTGAAACAGAGCTTGTTTGTTTTGACATGTTCTCTACGTTCGTTTGGTGACATCTTGGTGAATACGTTACAATGGCATAACGTGTGCGCATCTGTACATAAAGCACAACTTCTTTGCTTTGGTCTTTCCGTGGCTGTAACATGAAGGACTCGTTCCTTGGCAAGCTTCGTAGTAGTAGGGGGGTTGACTAATTCCAATGTTCTGAATTTTGCCTCCAAAAACTTGTGCAGATCCCTCCAAGTCGACAAGTCCTGGGAATTCTCTGAGTAGGAATTTTGTTCCCACTCCTTCTGGGATTCTGGGTCCAACTTCTGTGCGACCAGAAATATGATTACTGGATCCCAAGAATCCGTCGACACCTCCAGATTTTGTAGACTCTGTAATACTTCGTTGGTGGTGTCGAGTAGAGATTTCAGTTGGGTTGCGGCTTGGCTGGTACATTTCTTCTGGGCAAAAAGTCGCTTTAACAATGCGTTCACTATTAGACGCTTGTTCCCATATCGATGGTTCAACGTTCCCCATGCTTGAATGTAGTTAGCGCTTGTTACTGGAATGTGCTTCAATAAAGATGCTGCTTCACCTGCCACACTGGTTTTTAAGTAATGGAGTTTTTCGACGTCGCTTAGTGTCGTGCAATTGTGGACGAGTGATGAAAACAAATCTTTAAAACTAGGCCACAGTTCGTACTCGCCCGAAAATAGAGGTAAATGTATAGCCGGGAGGTGAACTTGCTTCTTTTGTAGGTCTTCTGGCGGCGATTGTTTAACTTTGCTTGACTCGACTGCCGCCAACATGTCTTTCAAGTCTCCCAACATACATAAGTACAAATCTTCTTGTATAAAAAATTCCTCATTCTCGAAATATGGCAGCAATCCACGCTCCGCACGAGTGGTACAGGTCAATAATTTTTTATGGGCTTCTTTGAAGATCATCCAGTATTCTTCAATTGTTTTAATTCTGGTTTGTAAGTAGCCCACTTTATTTAGTCGTTGTTTGGGGCATTTTGATAAATTGAGCTGGGTTTTCTTTAATAGTAGGGCTGTATTTTCCAGTATACTGATTGCTTGTTCGGTTTCCGTGGCCATATTTCACACGTAACAGTCGAAATCCTCACACTAAAACTTGTAAATATTGATGCGTCGGCGCGAATATACCTAATTGTCTTTATAATTGCACGAAACTTCAAGTCGGCGCTCGCTTATCGCTCAGGAATGCAGCTCTTTTGTTCTCCCGGTAGCCGGTCGGCGATGCAATGTTGAGCTTCTATGCGGCTCGAAGTCGACCATATGGTAAGGGCGTAAGGTTTATTTTGGTTTGTGCCGGCGGATCAGTTATTGAAACACGTCTTTCCTTTTGAATTGTTTATTGGCAACTACTTACTTGTAAGACTACATTACACAAATCGCAAAACAGAATCACCACCGTCACTGAATATTACTATTTATAAAGCTGAAGAGTTTGTTTGTTTGTTTATCTGTTTGAACGCGCTAATCTCAGGAACTACTGTTCCGAATTGAAAAATTCTTTTTGTGTTGGATAGTCCGTTTATCGATGAAGCCTATATAACATCCCGCTACGATCAATAAGAGCGGAGCATCAATGAAAAAAGTTGCAAAAGCGGGTGAAAAATATTCCTAATGAGAGAGAGAGCTTCCGTCGCGTGCACTGCGTAAACGGTTAAAGGAATTGTTCCCCTTTAATAGTTCAAAATAAAGTCAGTGATAGTATATTATGTCTATCTTTTAAGGTTGACTTGCCATAACCTGTTTTATGGTTCATCAAGTTTGTTTTAAGATAATGCATTATTTGCTAAGGTGTAAACACCTTATAATTTAATATAAACATGTATTAATGCTTATCCAAATAAATTCATCACAAGTATTTGATTCTAAACAAAATTGCCTTTGGCATTATTTAATTTCAATGAATATCTTACAAGATATCATACTTTTAACATAACTTCGCAACAAAATAATGATCACCCACCGCGTACCTACAAGACGGGCGGGCGGGTGAAAGAATGTGGTTTCCATCCTTTACAACGTGAGCGATGACGCGGGAAAGGCTAGTATGATTTATATAATTGTAGGACAAATAAAAAGTATAAAGATAAACATACATTTCATTTAAGTATTCTTAAACAAAATATAAAACTATAACCCGGTTCAATAAAGAAAGGAATCTAAAATGGCGTCCGCTCGCATGCGTTCTCGCTCACTTTCTATCGTGTCTATACTCACACGAACAGCGATGATGAAAGTGTTTACCAGTTTTCTAATTAGATTCTTTGTCACACTGTTAATAAAGACAAATTTTAAAATTCAGTTTTATATGTACCCTGGCTCCTTATTTATTTTATTAATATTTTTTGACATTATTTTTATTATTATTAATTAATAATATTAAAAAAGAATAATTTATAACAAAAAAAGTCAATAAAAATAATAAAAATCGAAGTTTGAGAACTGGTTTTCCAACCGTACCAAAGTACCCGCCGCCATTTTAGATTCCTTTCTTTATTGAACCGGGTTATACCGGGGCATCATCCATATTAATGGTAATGTCAATTGTCAATATCATTTGTATAAGGATAGGTCATTGTATTATGTACCTACATACATTGTGAGTTGGAATTGAAATAGCCATCTGTTACGACACTGGACGATGTCAAAGCGAGATAAGACTGACATCAACTAGTATAAATAAATAAATAATATGTTGGGACATTATTACAACAGCACCATCTAGTACCGTAGTAAGCTACTTTACGTGGTTGTGTTACGGATACCAGATAGTTGATATACTAGATATAAATTGTAATTACATATATATTATAAATATAAACACCCATGAGTGGAGTATAAACATTCGTGATTAGGAAATAATTATCTCGAACCCGCGACCGCTGGCGCAGAAAGTAGGGTCACAACCAACTGAGCCAAACGAGTTGCCTAATCTAATATATGTCACCGTAAAATTGGATTTTTTATTTATATTATAATTTTACAGTTTATAATCTCGCGAGATTGTAAAACGTAACATACTGCTTACAATTGCATTATTTTTCGTTAGGTTATAATCTATTGAAGTGAAACCGTCAAATTGTAAAATGGCATGCGACGGAACGCACCTCGTGCGCTGGTTTATACTACGATAACTAGTATACCTCCCCCTTTAACGTCCCTTTTAGGGGCACGGGCCGCCCTTCAATATGAGGGGATTCAACCCACTATGCTGTCCAAGTTCTGGTTGGCGGACATTACATGTCTTTCGAGAACTTGCTAGGTTCTCTTAGACATGCAGTTATCCTCACGATGTTTTCGTTCACCGTAAGACAAGTTACCAAGTGGTTAAAATGATTCGTATATGTAAATATCGCTTCACTTTGTTGCCCAAGCGCGTTACCGCTGTCTTATAACACAACGATATAACAGAATTTGTGTACTAATTGTTTCAAAGATGTCGCGGCTAGACTTGGTGATATTCGGGGCTACGGGCTTCACGGGGAAGCACGCTGTCCAAGAACTGTGTCGCATATCGAAGAACTACCCGGGGATGACGTGGGGCGTTGCTGGTCGCAGTCAAAGCAAGCTCGAAGAGATGTTGAAGGAAATCTCAAAGAAGACTGGTAAGTTATGTCAGTAAATTGATGGGATTATGCCATTTCAATGCCATCTATCTATATATATAAAAATGAAACCCGTTTTCCGTTGTCACGACATAGCATGAAAACGGCTGGACCGATTTGGCTAATTTTGGTCTTGTATTATTTGTGGAAGTCCAGGGAAGGTTTTAAAGGTGAATAAATATGAAAGTTGTGCGGAAAAAAGGACATAAAAAAAATCTTTATAACATTAATGGCGTTTGACGTATCATGTTATTACCGTTGCCATGGTGCGTGCAATGGTAATCAAATCAGCGAATACATACTGGGAGGTGCGAAGTAAATGTTGTTTTGCGAATGCGTAAAAAAACATTTCACCGGGAGGAAAAGTTTATGAAAAATTTATATGTGCACAGAACAACGTCTGTCGGGTCAGCTAGTACATTAATAATAATAATAACTTTATTTCTCAAAAAGGTTACACATACAAATATATCTTAGGTCAAATTATAGTTTCACATAACAGTGCATATATCAGTTGAATGCCTCTGCTGCCGTAGGTACTAGGTTTGCTGCCGTACCATTATAATATACTAGCGATAAGAAATTTAACTGCAGTACAAAATAACCCGGTAAAATAACCCAGTTATCGTCATACCTTTGCATTGTAAATAAGAGGTGTCCCAAAAGGTAACGATAATCTGGCAAGGGGAGAAAGGCCCTCTTATAATGAGCCACCTAAGCTTGTATAATATTTTGATGCACAATATTTAATCTATGAGAGGCATTGTCTTGATATTTAGTTTAAATTAGGACTATCACTTACTACAGAAACATTATTTTTGATCAATAAATTAATAATAATGACAATGTTCTTAGTTGTACCATCATGTACAACTGAGTTTCGTATAAGTCTTGTTAGTTACACCATTTGTAACTCAAAAAAGGCTGGACTAATTTCTATGAGATTTGATTTCTTGGATTTCTCTTAGTTCTCAATAGGATAATAAAATAAAATTAAAATAAAATTAAATTAAAAGATAATAAAATTAAAATATAATATTTATTAATAAAAACTATATAGATCAATGACATTCTAAAAAACAGATATGTTGTGAGCGCGCAATCGTGAAGACTTGAAAACGTCCTAATTGGGACGTATTGTCTATGTCACGCATGGCGACGAGTGGTGCGCTGCTACAAAATTAAAAAAATGCCATCCTGTGTATTTAGGAAATGCACCAATTATGATACCAAAGTTAATAAAACACAAGGGATCTCATACCACATGTAAGAACGCAGTATACTTCGATTTATTAATATATTTCAATTATTTGCCTAATATTCTGATATGTGATCGTTCGCTAGAATAATGTTTGTTTACATTGACGCGCAATTGACAACACTATGTAGCTGTCTCTTTTTTTCTTATTGATTTTATCGACTATCCCCTTTCTATCATCCCCTTTCTATCATCATATCTTTGACTTGTAGTGAAATGTACCTTGAATGAAAAGTGTGCAATGATATTTTAACTATAGATATGTTATACGCTCACTAAACAACCGAAAAAAGTGTTCCGCGCTGCACACATACACACTTTTCATTCAAGGTACATGTCAAAATGATAGAAAGGGGATAGTCGATAAAATCAATAAGAAAAAAAGAGACAGCTAATGTTGTCAATTGCGCGTCAATGTAAACAAACATTAGTCTAGCGACCGATGACATATCAGAATATTAGGCAAATAATTGAAATATATTAATAAATCGAAGTATACTGCGTTCTTACATGTGGTATGAGATCCCTTGTGTTTTATTAACTTTGGTATCATAATTGGTGCATTTCCTAAATACACAGGATGGCATTTTTTTAATTTTGTAGCAGCGTACCACTCGTCGCCATGCGGTGACACAGACTAAAGGCAATACGTCCTAATTAGGATGTTTTCGAGTTTTCACGATTGCGCGCTCATAACATATCTATAGTTAAAATATCATTGAAAGTGTGTATGTGTGCAGTGTGCTGCGCGGAACACTTTTTTCGGTTGTTTAGTGAGCGTATAATATATCTGTTTATTAGAATATCATTGATATAGATCAAAACAGTAATCTAGCCGATCATTAGTAACAAAAAACAACTGACAGCGCACGTCATGCAGTCCATGTTTTGTTTTGTTTGAAAATAACGCAAAACGTTGAAATTCAAGTTGACAAGTTAATGTGTTTCTCTACGTGTATTGTTATAAATCTTATGAGTCGATATTATTATTAACTTCATTCCAATTCGACTTGCATTCGCCATGATGATTAACAAATCACAAGGCCAATCATCTAATGTCTGTGGTCTGAATCTAGAAAATGCATGTTTTTCTCATGCCAAGTACACGTGACATGTTCACGGAAAACCATATGCTTTATTCGTGCTTGCGCCTGATAACAAGACGAAAAATCTCGTATCACAAAATCCTTCACTGAAGAGTGTAGCAAAATACGTAGCCAATAAAGCAATTGTCTTGCTCCATTTCGTTTGAATACATGATTCGTTTTTTTTTAATTTATATTTTATTTACATCTACATTTTTGTTATAATAAAGAATTTAACTTAATCATTTTGTATTAATTTTTAAAATAATAATTCTGCTCAGTCATTGACTGTTTGGCGGAACGAAGTTCGCTGGATCAGCTAATCCTAATGCATAATATATTACGTTCTGTAAAGAACATTCAGTGGAGGCAAGTTTTGTATTTGTACAATGTTCATACGATTTCTATTTTCGACATACTTATTCACACCAATTCTAACCGCTAATGTAAATATGCAACGACCTCCAAAGTTCTAAAAATGATTTTCGGCAGGTTTAATTAGTGGAAGGAACTTTAATCATAACATTCGAATTTCGAATCGTATTTAACATTTTAAAGTAAAAGAATCGGCGTGTATCACTACATATTGTAAAACAAAGTCCTCCGTCGCGTCTGTCTGTCTGTTCGCGATAAACTCAAAAAACTACTGCATCGATTTTCATGCTGTTTTATCCAATGGATAGAGTGGTCCTCGAAGAACGTTTTAGTATATAACTAGTGAAACCCGCGGCTTTGTTCGCGCTTAACCTAGGAACCTGAGCGAAGCGAGTGTCAGCCGCTAGTCTTCTTCTATACATATAATAAAACTGTAGAAAAGTCGTTTTTGTACATCAAAAAAAAATTATAAAAAATAGCCAGGGTGTTAAGGGACAACCAATAGAACCCATTTCCAGCATTTTTAGAATTTTTGTCTGTTTGTCTGTTTGTCGGTTTGTCTGTTTATTTATCCGGGCATCACGTAAAATGTACGAAAGCAATGTAAACTTTTATACACAACGATTGAACGTAACTTGAAGTAACATTTAGTTTTTGTTTCATTGCAATCGGTTTAGTCTATCAAAAGATATTTGAGTTTAAAGTGAAGAAGTAGAGAAATTCCAGAAGTAAAATTAGGGTTAGGTATGTAAATTTGGTCTCACTCATCTACACACATGTGAAAACGTCGTGTAAATATGCGTGCACAGTTAGGAGGCTGCGAAAATGCACAGGAGTTTTCCAATTTATTGTTACAAATAGTCGATGGCACATACCCCGTACAAGAAGATGGAAAAGTTATTTTGATTGATAATCTCTGTTCTTGCGTTACATCACAACAGGAGCTAATTTCTTCTGTGTACGTATATATTGTTTTTATTCCAAGAATACCTATAATTCCCAACAACTTTCCTTTCTCTTTCAAACGAGTGCAATTCCCAGTAAGTCTCTGTTATGCCATGACGATTAATAAAACTCAGGTCCAGTCTCCAGACATCATCCGTTGCGGGGGTGGACCTAAGTATTGGATGCTTTTCCCATGGTCAACTATACGTAGCTCTTTCCCGCGTAAACATCCCCAATAACCTTTTTGTGTACGCTCCAGATGGTTCAACAGCTAATGTTGTTTATAAAGAAGCCCTAGCATAAATAAAAAAAATAATTTGTATCGGTATCCTCCAACAGCGCTTCGCACTAAAAAATATATTGTTAAGTTCCGACATCCACGCGAACGAAGTTGCGGGCACAGCTAGTAATAAATAAAAATATTAATACTTACTATCGGAAAACAAACCGTTACCATAGTTGCAAAAAGAAACAAATGTAAAAATATTCTTTTCTTTTTTTAATTGCATCTGTGTCTATTTCTTTGTTATAAGTGTTATTTTAACAACGGAAAATTAATCGTTGGTTATTCTATATTTATTTTGTAACAAGGCTTTGTTTCCTTAGTAAATAAAAATAAAAATGAAATATTCAAAATTATTTAAAAGTCACGTCCTTATTTAAAGGAAATAGTAAATACTTTCATCAAAATTTTATGATAGAAATAGTAACATAATCTGTTCCGCGTAGTAACTACAGTCAGGACATTGCCCAATGTCCTGATTGTTTCCTGAGATTAGAGCAAGAGGTAAGTACTACGTACTATAATTATACATCGCACAATGCCACAAGCGTATGCGCAAACAAAAACGCACTCGAACCTCTCACTCTCACAGTCCGGTGGGACGCCGGATGACATTTCTACACGATCGGTGAGATGCAGGACCAAAGCCTTAACGTACTTTTTCGCATATTCCGCGTTGTTACTGAGAATTTCTTAACAGAAAATCTCAATAATTATACTGGAACTGGAACCCGGAATCTCTATATAATATGTCAACATTATATCCAAACTTTCCGGCAATTAAAGAAAAATCACTTCAAACATATACAAAATTAATCTAAAATTTACTTTTTAGATTAAAAATAATACTTTTAATTACTTAAGTAATTTTTGAACTTATAAATTAAGGTTATTTTGCTTTGGCTAGTTATTTCGCAACGTACTTGTTTATTAGTCATAACAAAAATAGCTACTTGTTTTATCGATGATGCTATCAAATATTTTGTTTACTCCAGTTTTTAAGCGTAGTTCCTTAACTTTCATAACTGCACAGAGTCGATTTTCATTTTAGGAATGTACCTACGTAGGTGCGGGTGTAGGTGCACGTCCTCCTTTAAGTACACTGACCTGTATTTTGATTTTATTGAACCGCTTGCCCTATGTAGTGCATGTTACAAAGGATTTATTTATTAATTATTTCATAGGTTGCTAACAGAGCATACATTCTTACAAAAGTAGGTGATATACAACAAAGAAGACAAAAAATACTAGACTAAATGATGCCTTAATTAAAAGCAATACTGAATTCCTATGAGATAACAACATAAAAAAAACTTATAGAACAAAATAATAGATTGACATTAGTAAGTAAAAGTTAATAAAAAATTAACAAAGTAGGTACCTTCCTGAAAACAATAACAATTGTTATTATAGAAACACTTTGAAATAAACATGTCGTATTAAATATAATACTTTCTTAGGTTTACGCGAACTCGACATTATGAAGTATGTACCTTTTCGGATTTTGTCGCGGATTTATTTTTGTTTTTGGTTGACTTTTCGAATGCTTTACACTTTACAGCATTCATGTTTTCAGTTTCAGTTTAATTTCGGATTGAAATATGTTTCTATACTACGTAGATATTGTTCATTTATTATAATGCCAATGCAAAGTACATACATACTTGTAATCTAAAACGGTGCCTGCCAGAAACATGCACCACTCGTTAAAATCTCAAGATTATAAATCGCGTTTATTTGGCACCAGATGACGTGTAAACGCTTTTTTGAGCAAGAGTTTGCTGATAGGTACATAACGAAAACGTTTTAAATTTTAAATAATTCAAGTAGGTAACTATGTTGGACCTAATGACTTAAGTGACTGGCCCCTATAAGTAATGCATAGAAATTAGAAACGAACATATACCTAACTATTATTAATTAAAAATAAATAATCTAATCTAAATCTAATAAAAAATAATGTAATCTAAGCTTAATTAAAAATTATAATTTTATTAGAAAGAAGAATCAATGGAGGTATGTTGTACAACAAATGTTACATTTGACTAGGTATTACCTATTAGTACTTTTTTGTTAAGTATGACGAGTTTTAATTATTACGACTTTTTGTCAAAAATTGCAAACATTTGAAAATATTCTTGGTGGATTTCAATTAACAATGTTTTGGAACAATGTTATAGACATGTATTTCATCCTTTACAGATGAGGATTTGTCGTCAGTGAAGACGATAATAGCAGATGTTAATGACGAGAAGTCTTTGAAAGAAATGTGTTCTCAAGCCAAAGTGTTGGCGAACTGCTGCGGGCCCTACAGGCACTACGGGGAGCCGGTTGTTAAGGCGGCCATAGACTGCAAGACGCATTACGTGGACGTTTCTGGAGAACCTCAGGTAAATGGATATTGTAAGCTTTTATTTGCCTTGCAATGTTTGTGTTTTTTCTGGTCAAAAGTTGCAACTGAATTTTAAAGCTGTTATTCCGATTGAGTTGAAATTTTGCGTACACATTTAGTTTGGATGTCCATGTATGGTTAACTAAATGACGTCATTCTAAATCCAATATGGCGGACTCCCAAAGATGGCGGATCATGTTTTGATGCACCCTTTAGATGTTTTGGATATCAAATGAAAGGGCTTGCTAAAAAGAATTCGAATAAAATAATAAAACAAAGGTTTATTTAAAATGCTCTTAAAATAAGAAAATAAACCTCAAATTAAATCGAACCTCTTATTTTATTACATTACACAATTTACGTGGTATAAAAGCATGTTTTTAAAAATGTTTGTACACGCTTTTAGTATCTTCTATAATCTATATTACAGTTTGACGATACAGGTATAGTAGTAGTTAACTCATATAGCAAAGATGGAAAAAAATATGAATTATATATTATAGCATACGTAGACCGCGATGTGCCGCCTTTATATGCTTATGAAAACTTTACTATCTTAACCGAATTTTTATTACTGGTAATAAAGTAATATTACTAAAAATATAAATTACAGGAAATTGAAATTTCAACATCCTACTAACCGGGCAGGATCGTGCGGGCACTGAGCCAAGTGTTTAAAACTAACCCCTACGTTTAATTCTATCGTAACTAACATAATTTCCTTATAACAAAATATTTTGCTGTCGAGAATATTTTAACTCACGGAGATTTTAGCTGGCTTCAAATTTTTTTTATTATACTTATTATTATCTTATAAATGTTCAATGTATTAAATAAATATTAAAATTCAAAATTAGTCGAATCTGTAGTTTTGTCTGTCTGCTTGACTTCACAGTCAGAGACCGCATCACGAGCAAACCACAGGACAAATTTTTATAAAATTCACTGTGTATGATGATGGCTGGTTATCCGGGTCAATATAAGGATACTTTTTAGTGCTAGAAAATATCTCATTTCTGAGAAATCTACATTAAGTGTCAAAACTGCTGAAGCTGAGCGGAGCGAGAGCGAGTCGCCGGCATAATAGATTTAATGTTTTAATAAGCAGTATTAGCAAAGCCTATGAAACATATAGTCGGCAAACGGACCGGACGTGACAGCCAAAGCTGCCACACACTAATGTCCCAAGCGAGTGTATGGCATACATTTTTATTTATTACTATGGGATTAGGTATTTTTTTATTTATTACTATGGGAATACACGAGTGTGTTTGTTTACTTTTGGACGAGATAAGAGGACCGTTTTGTATGAGTTTATATATATGAGTATTGAGTAGGCATTAGGAGGTAGGTAGTAGGAGTAAGTTTACATATATACGTCATACGATAACAGGTGCTTATGCGGGGCTCATCGGCCAGTACTACCCATTAAAACCCAACGCTAACAGACCTGCACCATCCACCACCACCACCACCAACCACGACGCTCCGATGGCCCGGCAGCTGCCGAAGCAGACCATACCACCAAGAGGGTCACTCACAGTAACCCACACAGTCCACTCTGTGCACCGCCCACCGAAGTGGGCCACCTCCTTGCTTCTCTTTGCTTGGTGGCAACCATGACAATGTGAACGTACTATTAGTAATTAGCGAAGCTGTTGACTAAGCCCCCTTTATCCTATTTTTGTTTTAAATTCTAGTTGTAATACTATTTCATTAACTTTTCATTAAAAGATTTAGTGTAAAGAAGTTTTTCTTTTTTTAAAAGAGGTTTAAATAATCCCGTGTCACATTTTGGAGGGTGTGGGTGTTGGGGCTGTAAAGCACCTAGTATCAATATACATGGTTTACAATGTCTTGTGTATCTGTTGGTGTAGTTCATGGAAACGATGCAACTGGTGTACGACCAGGCGGCGCGCGACGCCGGCGTGTACGTCATCAGCGCGTGCGGCTTCGACAGCATCCCCAACGACATGGGGGTTATTTACCTTCAACAGAACTTTGGAGGTGGGTTTAATCACATCAATGTTATGAATAATTATGAAAGGTCATTAAAGCATGGTTCGTAATACATGACGTTATGACACACCAGTTTTGTTTTACGTTTGTAGATTTAAATTTTGCAATATATGAGGACTATAAGGAATTTAAATGTCATTAAAGGTGTATTTAAATAGTAGTTTTTAGGTTAATTTAATTAGGTAAACTAACGTGTTCATTAGACTACCACCACTGCCTTTTATATTATATAGGTTACTTAAGACGAAATTAAACATTTATTTACCTAATTAAATTAATCTAAAAACTACTAATACCTATATTATATTATCTTGTGCGCATCATTTCTAATATGGTTACCACTTGTCTCACGTCTTGAAAATATTGTGAGGAAACCTGCGTATCGGGGGAAGAACAAGTTTTTGAAAGACGTGTGGAGTTCGCCAACTCGCACTAGGCCAGCATGGTGGACTATGGCCTGATCCCCTTTGTATTGGAGTGAGGCCCGTGCCCAGCTGTGGGACGATAAAAAAGCTGATTACAAGTTTCATCAACTATTTATTATTGCCTTTATTTTTCTGTTTTTGATCTGCAGAAATGTTTATTAGCAAAACTATAACTACGTTTACTCTTGAGAGTTAACGGAGTTATAAATAATAATCCTTAAATGCAATAAAACATGAACTCCGCGCTCCGCAGGCACGGTGAACTCGGTGGAGTCGTACCTGCGCACGCGCTCGGCGGCGGGCCACCGCGGCGTCGCCAACCTCGGCACGTGGGAGTCGCTCGTGCACGGGTGCGTCACTACCCACTAAAACCCAACCAACAGCCCTCACCCGCTTGCGCATTCGACTACGATGCCCCGACGGCTCGGCAGGTGTGCCGGCAGGAGGCAGATCACACAGCCAATAGGGTTGCTCCACACTCCACTCTGCTGTCCAGAGAAGTACCAGGAACAACCCGCCTGACATCGCCCACCGAAGTGGGCCCTCCCTATGCGCTTCTTGGCTTCGCGCCCGGCCGGCTTGCCGGACGCTACTGAGCCCCCCACCACGACAAGGTCAACCCATGTGCAGCAGTAAAAAGTATATGTGGTAATGCAGATAAAGGGACGTTCAAGTATTAAGTACCGTAATTTTTGAAGATTTTTTTGACTTTCCTTTCCGCATGTAACGTGCCGTAACGTTTTTCTATACACCCCTACACTTCCCTATATTTATCTTTACCTGACACCCCATTGAAAATTTTTATTTGTTTGCGGTAATAATTAATAATATTATTCGTTTTCGATTATAATGTACGTCAAAATAAAATCGTATTCCAAAAAAACAAATTTAAACTAAAACCAGTCGTAATTCAAAAAAGTAGATATTTAAAAAAAAACAATTGTAGTTACTACTCCTCTTTTTTTGGTTTTGAAACGACCGGACCGGATGTACAAATTCAACTCAAAATTTTATTATATTATGCATAGATAACACCAATTATAATTAAATAGTTTTCTGTGTGAATATACCAAGGTTGACTTTTTGTTGTTTATATTACCTAGAGTGTACGCTTTATTAAAAATACAATTATTTACTACGAGTATACTAAGCTTATTAATTAATTGAAATTTAAAAATATATAATATTTTCCGTATTACAGAATAGCACACCACGGTGAGTTGCCGGCTCTGAGAAAAAAGTTGTACCCGGAGAGATTGCCCACCTTCAAGCCTAAGTTAAAGCCGCGGTAAGTTACAAGTGACAATGGACGCGACAAATTGTATGTGTCAGTAAAACAAACTTACTCCCTAAAACTGAAATTGCTGGACGTTTACATATTTATATCATTGTCTCAGTCGTTAGGGGCTAGTATGTACCTACGGTTGCACATACGGAGGTCTTGGGTTCGACTCCTGGGTTAGGTCAAGTTAAGTTATTGAGCGTTACTGTTTAGTAAGCCCCAGTAACAACCCGGTATTGGCAATGTACGTAGTACATATTGATTGTTGACAAAGTGCACTCGAATCTTTTAGAACACGCACTCCTCAATATCATGTCCGCCTGGTACTTTTGCCATCAGTACTAGGGCACCACGAACCCCGAGGAGTGTTCTATATACATATAATAGAGAGTGCAGACAACCACCTCAGCGTTTGTGTTCGTATGGTGATAACGTTTTACGTTTTTTGCGTACATGCTAGCTCCTATACCATCGAGGTAGTGATGTGTACACAATGATATTCTAACAAACAGATATGTTGTGAGCGCGCAATCGTGAAGACTCGAAAACGTCCTAATTGGGACGTATTGCCTTTAGTCTGTGTCACGCATTGCGACGAGTGGTACGCTGCTACAAAATTAAAAAAAAATGCCATCCTGTGTATTTAGGAAATTTACCAATTATGATACCAAAGTTATTAAAACACAAGGGATCTCATACCACATGTAAGAACGCAGTATACTTCGATTTATTAATATATTTCAATTATTTGCCTAATATTCTGATATGTGATCGGTCGCTAGAATAATGTTTGTTTACATTGACGCGCAATTGACTAGCTGTCTCTTTTTTTCTTATTGATTTTATCGACTATCCCCTTTCTATCATTTTGACTTGTAGTGAAATGTACCTTGAATGGAAAGTGTGTATGTGTGCTGCGCGGAACACTTTTTTCGGTTGTTTAGTGAGCGTATAACATATCTGTTTATTAGAATATCATTGTGTGACGTGTGTACATATATTTTGTTAAGTTTAATATGTATTCTTGTTGCAACTTCTTTTTTTAGTAACTGTTAACCTCACCGCTCGATATGACTTATGTATCAGTGGAAACTTTATTGGTCTATGTACCGTTTATATAAACTATTGTATAAACATTTGTAAATACTGTTTGTTTCCCCAATAAAAAAAAGGTGCGTGCGTACAAAGTACACATGCCAGAAGTGAAACTTGTTTGTTTATAAATTTAACTCACTGTTTACACGCTGTATAAATACTAATGATATAGTAATTTCACTTCAAAAACAATTCATCATCACGATTACCAGCATGAGCAGCCACGACATAAGTTAGGCTGTATATTGTAATACTTTTGATCCCCGACCTGCGCATCTTGACCGTCTGAGGGGTGGTGGCGCTAACTCTTCCCCGTCTCTGAGTGCCTGGTACTTGATCTACGTGTACGTTTAACAAACAGTGCTTTCATACCCCCTACATGGTAGCGTTAAACGTTTAACGCAACCTTGTTCGAAGTCGGATAAGATTTTATAGTGGTAGTGCCATGCTTGTTACCCTCGGGTAGCAGCCGAATCGGCCGGCACGCCCCGTATAGTACCACTCTCTCACAGGAGACCGGCGTGAAGTGGCAGCTACGCTGTCGCGTTTCGTCCGGTGAGTGAAAGTCCGGGAGGCCCACTGCTCATCCCTCCTCCCGTCCTTCTCCCTCCTCCCTCCCTCCCTTTCCTGAAAGGCCGGCAACGCATCTGCAAACCCTGCAGTGTTGCAGATGTCCATGGGCGGCGGTGATCACTTACCATCAGATGAGCCTCCTGCCCGTTTGCCCCCTTTGTCCCATAAAAAAAAAAGTCGGATAAGAAGTTTCACTTGAAATAATATCGATATCACTGAAGTCGGATACACACGTTTTGTGCAGGTCGGTGCTGCACCGCGCGCGCGGCGGCTGGTGCGTGCCGTTCCCGGGCGCGGACGCGTCCGTGGTGTACCGCACGCAGCGCGCGCTGTACGAGCGCGAGCAGCGCCGGCCCGCGCAGGCGCGCACGTACGCGCGGCTGCCCGCGCTGCTGCCCGCGCTCGCGCTGCTGGCCGCGGCCGCGCTGCTGTACCTGCTGGCGCGCCTGCGCCCCGCGCGCGCGCTGCTGCTCCGGTACCCGGCCTTCTTCTCGCTGGGCGCCTTCACGGCGCAGCCCAGTGAGGCCGCCATCCGGGCCACGGAGTTCCAGGTGGAGCTGTTCGGCGAGGGCTGGCGCGCCGGCAGCGACGTCAACTCCGCGCCCGACAAGAACATGGCCGTTAGAGTGAGTCTGATCGTGATTATACTGTATACTTTTATATGAGTTTTAAAAGGATCTCATGGATGCCTATCGCAATTAGGAAGAATTTGTATTCGAATTCGCTTTATTCGGTTTCCCAACAGATCTCTCTTATAGGTAACATAATTAGGTTACCAGCGGCCTCTGTATTATTATTTAAACACAATTAAATACAATTTTTGTGATTATAAAAAAATATGTCCCAATAGTTAA
This sequence comes from Boloria euphrosyne, assembly GCA_951802675.2. Taxonomy (NCBI): domain Eukaryota; kingdom Metazoa; phylum Arthropoda; class Insecta; order Lepidoptera; family Nymphalidae; genus Boloria; species Boloria euphrosyne. Next base: position 1,016,128 of record OX637881.1, on the reverse strand, counting down.
AATTGATAAAGTTCTTCAATTCACTTTTCCTTACAACACACTTCATGAAATGCCAAGGATTCCCATTAAACTCTAGATGTGATAGAAAAGTCATTCAAGGCCAAACGTTGCGAATTTCAATTCAATTTCAAATCAAATTCGAATTTTTGCATTTTTCTCGGTAGCAGTGTGAGCGCAAAAATAGCACAGACCAAAATTACAGATCATAAAATTATCTACAAAAATATCCATACATATCATTCCATTTCAGAAACATCGCCATTTAATATTTCTATAATTATTTTAAATCAATATAAAGTATTTACTACAATGTAATTACTTTCCTTATATAATATTAAACAGTTGTATAAAGAATGTGGCAGTGGTAGCCCAGCAGTAACGCGTCGCTTGTATAACCGAGTGATGCGGGTTCAAATCCGGGTCTCGCATCTCGGATATTTTCATGTACGAATCATTTCTATCATGGTTACCACTAGTCTTACGGAAAAGGAAAACATCGCGATGAAACCTGCATGTCTGAGAAAACCTAGCAAGTTTGCGTAAGACATGTGAAGTCTGCCAACACGCTCTAGGCCAGCGCGGTGGACTATGGCCTGATCCCTTTGTACTGAGGGAGGCCCGTGCCCAGCAGTGGGACGTTTAAAAGGGCTGATGATGATATATAAAGAATGTATTTTTGTAACTATTTGTTTATTTGTAGTATATTTTGCTTTAAATAAATAAATATATAAATAAATAATAAATGTAATGATTTTTTTATCCAGGTATCTGGCACAAACCCCGGCTACGGCGCGACGGTGGTGGCGCTGCTGTTCTCCGCCATCACGCTGCTGAAGGAGAGCGATAAGATACCCTCGTGAGTTGCAGCATTTTATTACTATCGACTCACTCTCGCTTCGCTCGGGTTCGTCCCTAGATTTAGCAAGCGAAGTCGCGTTTCAGAGATTTAGACAGAAAGGCACAAACATTATAAAAATAAATTTTTTGATGTTTTTGATATTTGTACCATATATTCTATCTTATATATTTAAACGAGCAATTCTTGTATATTATATAATCTGAATCTCGGAAACGGCTCCTACGATTTTCATAAAATTTAGTATACAGGGGATTTCGGGGGCGATAAATCGATCTAGCTAGGATTCATTTTCAGCAAGTGATGTTTTATTCGTGTTTTCAATAATCAACTTAAACATAAACCTATATTTTTTTATTGAAAGAAAATAACAAAAAGGTGGCGTTTGAGTAGCCCAATATTGCCACTTAAACAGAAAAATATGACTCTTCCCGACATCTATTGGCGAATAATAATAACATTTTTCTTAAAAATACCGAGCAAAGCTCGGTCATCCAAGTACTTCTATATTATCACAGGTGCATTTAGTGAAAAGCTGTTGCAAAACTTGCAAATTAAAATCAAACACTTCAATTTTAGTTATGTGCATTATGTAGATGTATAGATTATTAAAAAGGCAGTGGTAGTTCAAAGGTAACGCGCTCGCTTAAATAACCGAGTGAAACGGGTTTGATCCTGGGTCTCGTGTCTCTAATATTTTCGTGTGCGAATCATTTCTATCATGATTACCACTTGTCTTACGGTGAAGGAAAACATCGTGAGGAAACCTCCATGTCTGGGAGAACCTAGCAGGTTTTCGAAAGACATGCTCATTTCTCCAACTCCCACTTGACCAGCGTGATGAACTATAACCAGATCCCCCTCATATTGAAGGGAGGCCCGATTCCAGCAGCAGGGACGTTGAAAAGGGCTAATACACGGATAAACATTATTATACAACAGTTATAACAACCCATTATACACATAATATGCATAATAAAAATATATAGTCTAGGATTTTGTGTTTTTTTTAATTTATCACTCAATCAATCTATTGATGTTTTTTAATTGCATCGAATAGCCCCTTTTTTAAAGTCGGTAAATATATAAATATAATAAAATATGTATGTACACAGTTACGGCGTGTTGACGACGGGCTTCGCCTTCCGCGACACCAGCCTCATACAACGCCTGCACGAGAACGGTCTGCACTTCGAAGTCCTGCCTCAGCAAGAATAAAATTATACTTAACCACTGTTATTGAAGTTACTATTAAAATATATTATTATAATCTATATTGCACGTTAAAAGTTACACAGATAATATAAATACCAATGTGGATAAAATACTTATTGGTACGACTATTTTTTTTTTTTTTTGTAAAATAATATAACTTTCTGTAAATAGTTATAAGGGCTGCTTATAAAATACGTTTGTACTTTGTGGGAGTTTAGAGGTGTGTTTGGAGTCAGGAACGTAAGATAAAGTTTTTCTATTTTGTTATAATATCGATTTTTTAATTTATAACCAAAAAATTTTTTTTATAATTTTTTTTACACTTAACTAGTTTTCAGCACCACGAATGTTTTTTTATTCATTCAAATTATTGTATACTTATGAATGTATAATAATTTATTTAATAGCTTTTTAGATAATATGTATATGCAAAAAAATAATAATATAATATATTATATGCAAAAAAAATACGTATTATTAAATTCATATAAAGTCTAATGCATTTAATATTAATGTATGTGTATAACGTAAACTGTATACATATACAACATGGAATGGAAAAATAAAAAAGTATTGCTTTAAAAATGCTTTATTTTCTTAATGTCTATATTATTATACAATCTAATAATATAAAGCAATAAGGTGTACATTAACAATGCGTCACTTAACCTATGCATGACTAGGAACGAACGTTAGTAGGGCACAGGGATGTCAAAAGGAAGCGAATTATAAATAATTTTGAGATCTTAATTAATACTACAAATGTTAATTTTGAAGCGGTAACTTAGTATTAAGGTAAAAAAGAAATATAAAAAATCTTATTATAAACGGTTCCAACGTAATGCTTTAAGTTTATTACTTGTTTTTTAGCAGTTATAAATTAAAATATGTTAATTTTGTCTTTCGTTGAACACAATTATGAATTTTAAAGCGTGAGAATTAAAAATATTCTTGTTTATTATGACATGTTTGACTCAGTTTGTAGTGGTCGCAAGTTCAAGTCTTGTTAAGGGCAATTATTTGTTTGATAAGCAAGTGTTTGTACTCGAGTAATGGGTGCTTATATTTATAATATATATCTATACATAGTAGTGTGTTTAGCTCGTATACATAATACTTCGGATTTCGTGAGTCAATTTGAAAGAAACATTTTGCGTAATATGTTTTAGACAGCCTTTGTTATAAGGCTAACCTTTCTGAAACATTACTACTGACGATTAAAGAGCCATAATTACGAGCTATACATATTATACAATTAGTGTAGTCCGGGTCAAATATCCACATTCAGTTGAAACCGTCGAACTTAACTTACATTTATACAAATACATACATTGATAAATATTAAAAAAAAATTTAAATACTATTCATAATTACAATTAATTTAAAACTATAAAATGTCATGAAAAAGCATAAAATGTTTTAAAAATAAAATATTTCTTTGGCTGTCGTCAGGCGCAGTCTTCGTCATTAAAAAGGTACAAGTTAGTTTTGGCAAGAATGCTAACGTTCACATGAAATGAAATGAAGGGTACAGACTACAGGGGCTAAACAAGGAATGTCACAAAAATATTTTTTTTTTAATTTACATTGCAATCTATAATAAGTGGCAAAATCTTAATGTTCCCATACTATTCAATAAGAGTGTTCGCAACGGCTATATATTGAAAACGCGTTATAACGAAACGTTATTTTTAAAACGCCTATTATTTTTTACGTTATAATATATTTATACGTTATATCAAATATATTCGATTCGTAGATTGACGCGTTTTGATTATCGTTGCAAAGCAAGCTACGTTGTTAAACGTTACATTAGATTCATAGTTATGAACTTAATATATAACATAATTGTAAAGGATAATAGTAAAGGATAATTTAATATTCTAGTCCCATTTATATAATCTAATCGTTCTTTCATTGATCTACATGGTACGTTTAAATTAATAAACTAATTATTTACACTCAACTAAAACTAACTTTAATTTACAGTTTTATTAAAATAAACAAACCAACGCCACGATTTACTTGCAACAACAACAAAAATCATCGCGTCATACAAAGTCAAGCGAGTAATCCGAACTAATATATTTTAATTTTTAAAATATAATCTAACGTGTGATACGTACAAATATATTAGTGCGGAACATAATAACCTAATATTTAATATAATACATTCATTTCACTACTGGACACTTATTTCAATATAGTTCATGTGTAGTTGACTTAGAGCATAATTTGGCACAAGTGACTCGTATCTAAATTATTATACGGCTAAGAGAAATTGACCTGCAGTTGAGTCGAATCAGTGTGAACTTGTGAAGTATCGTGCGCGGCAAGTTAGCAGGCACTTGAATAAAAATAACGTTAAAAAAATAACGCTTGCCTAATATAATAAATAATAGGCGATTTGATTATTTATTAATAATAGGTTATTTTTTGCGTTATCTAATATAACGAACACTCCTACTATTCAACTTTTTTAAATTTTGTGACATTCCTTGTTTTGCCCCTGTACCCTTCAAATATAAAGCTACATTTGTAGTGCATTTACTTTAAAAACACTAATTAATTATTATGACATTGAAATTGTTATTTCTATATAATTTTAATAATTAAGTACTTTTAAGTACTAGTAGGTAGCCAAATTAATTTATTATGTGAAAAAATAAAGTTCAGTTCGAAACTATCGTAAAAACTGCTGATTACGAAACAATGTGGCATTATTATTTGAATGGATATAAACTGCCAGTTAATTAAGATGGATGAGAAATTGTTTTTAACTATGAATTTTATAACCTTGAACTTAATACATGTATACAAGGTTTGACAAAAACAGTTACAGCAAAAAGTATAATGAATCCAACATGGTGTGAACAACAATAATAGCAAAGCCTATGAAACATATAGTCGGCCAACGGACGTGACAGCCCAAGCTGCCATACAGTATACACTAATGTCTCAAGCGAGTGTATGGCAACTTGGGCTGGCTGTCAAGTCCGATGGCCAACTGTTTCATAGGCTTTGATAATAGTATGACAATATAATAATTAAAATAAGTTATAATATGTATATAAAACTTGCAAATTGTCAAAGAATGTCGCATTTTTGGTATATTAGTTTTACAGAGGTAGAATCAGTCTAGCTTTAAGTATACAATGAGAAGGTGGATTTATGTAGAGCGTAGACTAAGAATATTTTCATTATAAATATTGCATTTAGCAAAAAGCTTACGTTAAAATTCATTTTAATAATATAATTTATTGGTAATAAATATTTAACACTAATTCTACTATGTGGTGACTAACTGTCCCGCTCAAAAAGAAATTTTGCTGACAAAATTATAATTTCAATTGTTTTTTTTAATAAGCCAAAGAATATGATGATGAAAATTTGAAGAAATAAAATGGTTTACAAAAGTAAAGAGAAAGCGAAAATATTAATAATAAATAAGAAAATGTAAGAAGAGTATAGTAAAATTCTAAGTAAAATTAATTAGATAAGTAAAAAATTTCAAATTCATTGAAAGCATTTAAAAAAAAATTTAAGTTAAATGCTACGTTATATATAATTTAAGTATATAGTATTGCATATAATATTTAATCCCTAATTACACTAGTAATAATTTAAATGCCTTCATCTATCCTTTCAAAGTAATACTACGATAAATTATTTCTGTATCAGTTTTGAAGGTATTTTTGACCGATTTCAAAAAGGAAGAGGTACAATTCCACCGTATTTTATGTGGTTATGCTAATCATTATTTAAAACAATACTTTCACATCTGTGAAGGCGGAACTTTAAGATTGCAAAAGTTCCTTTTAGATAATTTGAATTTGAACTGGTTGTAATCATTTAGAAGATAATTATTTAATTATTTGGACCACAGAACCATTTGGTTTTAGATTTTACCAAATTTAAGAATATACACTAACTTTATACAAATATCAGTCCTATATATCATCAGGCCCCAATTGCCTTTCACCTTCACTTAGAAAGATCAACATGGCCTTATAAAGTAAATACAAACCTAGCATTCTATGTTTATTCGCACTCCATGTTTTTGCTACACCATAATAATTACCAGGTTTGATATTTTTTAGATTGTGTATACCAATAACATCTATCATGGCTGCTTCGTTGGTATAAGCTTCAGCGGGTATGACGTTTTGGAAGACATGCAGACACACAACACCCAGTTTAGCGGACCATATGTCTAATATGGTCTGTACTTTTTCGTCTCTTGAAGTTTTAAAGTCTTTCTTCCATAGGTTTAATGCTTGGTAGAGATGGGCGTATGGTCTTGAACGCTTTCCTATAACAATAAAGTAATATTTTATGGTTTTATGATATGGGGTTTATGGGATTATATACATAGGCACCTATATACTTCACTGTATGCAAAATATTTTACTACCCTCATTGTGACTAATTTGTTTTGTGTAAATAGATGATAGATGGCGCTTATTACGAGAAATGTAGAAAATATATGAATATCAATGATAGAAATAGGACATATATAAAAAAAATAATTATTGATTTTTTTAAGAAAAACTATATTATCCATACTAATATTATAAATGCGAAAGTAACTCTGTCTGTCTGTCTGTCTGTCTGTTACCTTTTCACGCCTACACCACCCAACCGATTTTTCTGAAATTTGGTATGTAGATAGTTTGCATTCATGAGAAGGAAATAGGCATATTATTTTTTGGAAATTCAACCCCTAAAAGGGTTAAAAGGGGTTTGTATGAGAAAAATATTTTTATTGCACATTTTTGCATTAAACTTTGAATTAATGCTTTTTAGTACAAATGATGAAACACGTATTTCAGGGTTTTTCGAAATTCACCCCCATTGGGGGTTAAAGGGGGTGGCTAAGTTTGTATGGGAAATTTAATTCTATTGAAATATTTTGCGTGACACTGAAATAATGCTCTGCAATACAAATTATGAGACACATATCTTAGCGTTTTTTGAAAATCAACCCCTATGGGGTTAACGGGGGTGGCACAATTTGCGTAGGAAAAATATTTAACAGTAATTTTTACCATAAGTCCATAACAATGAACCATGTACATCAGTTTATCATTAACGAAAAACACACAAAGAAATTATGATACACATAGTAGCAAAATTGGTTAAAAATAGGAAATAAGTTTTAGAAAGCGCAGCAGTGGCGGCACGGCAGGATGCTACACAGTAGTTTTCAGAAAAGAGGGCCAGAACTTTAAATGGGGAATCAGTCCTTGGTACATTATAAGTAACAATATATAAGCAAAAATGTTTATTTTATTCACTCTTAGCGCGAGCGAAGCCGCGGGCACCGCTAGTTATTCATATAGTTGATATTAAGATTTAATTTTTAACCAAATGTTGTATTTAAGTTTAAGTTTAAAGAATTTATTCTCAAAAAGACAGTCACTTACATGAGAACATCATAATGAAGTGAGTGAAAATATACAAATGGTCGTCACATAGATAGGTACTCAATTAACGTAATTGGATATTTTTAGTTACAGCTTACAAGTGTGTTAAACGTTAGGTATTATATTATGTTAAATAAATGATGTACTGTTATCCAAAATATATTGTGAGAGCTGGGATTTAAATGCGTTAATTGAGCTTACAGTTTTTATACTAGGTGGTAACTTGTTATAAAGTTGTGCTCCTTCAAATGTAATATCCCTCTTAGCATAGTTTGTCCTAGTTTAATATATTTATTCCACAAAATATATATTCCAATAAAATTAGTTAATAATACAGCGATGCAAATACTTCAGTGTAAAAAATGACTTATAAAAAAAGACGTGTGGCACTCGGAGACTGCCGCGGTAAAGCTATTGCATAGCTGTTTTTATCAACTTATGCAATTATAATTATTTATTTATTTTATTTATGCAGTATTTTTTTTCCTTTGTTTTTTTTTCTTTGATATTAATTCAAGTTACACTTTTTGAGCGTGGTGCCCGATAAGAAAACATTTTTTTTTCTTTTATTAAGTAAATGAGAAGTTAATATTGTTCAAAATATTTTTGAAATTGATTTGAAAATGGATCTTTTTTCGCAATCAGCACCCCGAGAAACCTCGAAAATGACACCCATGTCATTATTGAAAAAAAAATTGTTAAAAAGCGCCATCTATTGAATACAATATGTATCTGTATACAATACTAGAGGGAGCTGTTTCTAAAATAATATGAAATATCACGTTATTTTCGTTACGGAATTTCTGGATTCGGTCTCCACGCTCAAGGCCCGCGATAGAAGCTATGCAATAGCTTAAAATATTTCTTAAGATTTCAAAATATACCTTTGCCAACATAGAATATGGAGTCAACGAAGGTCTCCCAGGCGCGGAGGCGCGCGGCGGGCGCCACCGGGAGCGGGCCGCGCGCGGCGCGCGGGTCCAGCAGCAGGTACGTGAAGGACTTCTTGGCCCCCCCCTCCCGCCAGGACTTCTTCTCCGAGAAGTCGCTCTTGATGGCCTCATGCAGCTCCACATAGGGAGCGAGGTTGTCCATCCAGGCATCGCTTTGGAGGGACTTCTGTAGCTCTAGTGTGTACGCTGGAAGTGTTTGAGATACATATTTTAAGTGGTTTGGTTAAGTGAGAGTCACTATTGTGTAAAGGATAAAGATACATTTTTTTTTTAATTTTATAAGGAATGTTATGATATTATTCTATAGTGATGACAGTTTTGTCTCTATTTATCCCAAATGTTTTTTAACTCTAGTAAATTTACCTTTCGGGACATATAATTTTGAAATACCTCTTGAAATTTTAAAAATCATTGTAAAAATATATAAAAAATATGAATAAAATATTTACATTATAAAAATAATGTCATTCTATTTGTCACCGCAATATTGACAATTTTAAAGTTTTTTTTTCACTGATAAATTTTTAATCTTTTATAATTAAAATTAATTGCACTATAAATAATAGGGAATATGCATAAAATTTAATTTTGCTTCAAATATCTTTTTTTCCAATCTTTATTATCGTCACATTATGATTAAAAGGTATTTTTTTTATTTAGTTATTATTTAAACCCTTAAAATATTGTATAAAAAGTGAATATTAACGGCGGGAAATCGAAACTTCCTAAACGCGCCACCATTGGTTGAAAGCAAAATGACGTCAGATGTCAAAACATTGGGTTTATCGGCGCCGATATTCATACTAGACCAGGTTTAGACAGCTTTTCTGAGAAAACTTACTATGATAATGTATATATATTTTTACACCATCACAAAGTAGAGATTTTAACAAACAAAAAGCCCACTAATTTTTTTAAGAAAGCAAATATTTTGACGAGAGAACTTTCGATGGAAAACTAGGGTGCTTTTTCGATATTAAGTCAAAATAAGGTGAAAAAAATAAATATTTTAAATCAATAAAAATACAGTGTATTTAGAACATAAAAAGGTAAGTTTTCACAAAATTTCGTGAAAAATATTTTCTTTTTGTAAAAGATAAAAATAAAAAACCAAAAACTTGTTTTTCTTAATTTTTTACATAAATTTTGAGGTTATGTGAAAAAAGTGTGAATACAAAAGTTTTAGATCTTTTTATTACCTACAACATTGCCATTTAACTTTTTTCCATCGGACTTGTAGTTTTGCCGGAAATCGAGATAAACAGTTTTTTACCCTTAAAACACCCCCCTTCCCCCTTCCCGACCTCAGATCGCCCGTAATTTATTTTTCCTTTCATTTTTATAATATTAATGGGTTTTATTATTTTCTAGTGGGTTTTATTCTACTATTATTTTTTTGTTTTCAAAAATTATCGACACTGGTCTATACTACTAAAAAGTAGTATATGTTAGAAAAATTTTAAAACTGTGTTCCTGTGGTGTTTTCTAGTGAATCAATATTAATAGTGAATCAAGGACGGTGACTTAAAACTGGTTTTATCAAAGCTTTGAACGAACGAAAAACATCTTTTCATCTTTCTTTCTTTTACTTTCGCATCGCTTGGAATACGAAAAAACACTTTATCGGGTGTATGTCTAATAATGTTTTTGTACTTACAATACTTGTAAGAAGGTTTTTTAATTTCCTCAATGTTGTGTATAGCAATTAAAACGGAAGATATATAAGAAGTAACTGAAAAGCTTAAAGTAAAAAAGACATTCGTGCGACAAATGACGTCATCGACGTGGCGGCGCTACTGGTGGCGTTTGAACGGCTTAAATTTAGTCAATGTTTTAAATTTCACTTTGCATAAAAAATTATATGTTTTCAAGACTATTTATATATTTTTCTACTTTATAATGATGTAAAGGATGGATTTAAGTCATAAAAAAAATCATGCATATTCCCTATTCCTAATATCCAGCAATAAAGTAATGTAATATATTTTTATATAAAAAAAAATAGTACTTACTTTTTTTATTGCTCTGTACAACAATAGGCTTTTTCTTCAAATTCTTAAGTTTCTTCAGATACAAGTGCTTAGTGCTGTCTGATATAGGTCCGGGATTACAGCCTAGTTCTATCAGCTCTGCTCGGAGGCTTTTGGCATCATACTCCATAGTGGGAGGGAGGGAAGATGCCAGAGATGCTATTGTTTCGTCTGGCGAGTCACTTTCTTCTAAAGGTAATCTGTGATTTGGAAAATTAAGGGTAGTTTATAATAATACTTATATGTATTATGTATATAAAGAAAAGCTAATATGAAGAGATTTTCCTTTGACTAATTGGCAAAGTGATTATTTGATCAGTTATCTCTTTCTAAAAATGTTATTTAAGAAAAAGAAGATGATATGATCGATATAATCATTGTTGATTGAAATTGAAAGAATAGTATATTATACTTACCAATTATGAATTTAAGACTAAACACTTAGTGGTTAATACATAATTATTTTTACTTACATAACCGAAGAAACGCGAAGCCTTCGTTCAATAAGAACAACGTCTTCTTCTTTATCCTCATATTTGTATTCTTCTTGGACACTTGCTAGAAGAACTGACCCTGAGTAGTTGCTGCTGACCCCACTGCTTGCAGACGAGCGCCTCGTGTTGCCTTTGTCGCAAGTTTCATCACTACAAGACGACAACCATTCGTTTGTTTTGTTCTGAACCACTGCTAACGCTTTGTCCAAATCCACTTTAGTGTTCAAAGTTAATTTACTCATTTCATTTGATAAGTTTTTACTCTTTTTCAAACTCGTCTTTGTGTTATAGTTCCTATGGATGATACTGTTGGGAGAACCGGGGAGTGAGAAGTTCTCATAGATGCTGCTTCGTTTCGAGCTTTTGTCTATCGTCTGTTCTAGACGATGTAGTCCACTTATGTCGATGCTGTCTTTATGTGAGACACAGGTTTTGAAGGTTGTGATTGTATCGTTTAAAATGTCAGAATTTTTTGGTTTGTCGTTGCTCTTCCAATCATCATCAACGAGGTACGTTTCTCCGAGGATGGTGGGGTACAGTTTGTTTATCACTAAGCTGTTCTTGTCACACCAATCCCTTATCATTTCGGACTTTCTAACTGGTGTGTTTTGGTTTTCGTCCACTACCTCGTATTCTGCGACCATTTGGTCTGTCGTCACTAGTATTCGTTCTGGAAGAAATGTATGTAAATTTTTAAATAATAAATCTTTATTAAGATTATTTTAAAATACTACAGCTTGGCCTATATTTGTATTTCTTTTTAGTTCAAATCTTACACACATTCATATACTTTAAACAGAAAAGACATAGTATGTTTTTTTTAAATCAATTAAGTTTTCTTAGATATATCGGTATTTCATGGTTATGAATTAATGATGTGTTACGGTCCTGGGTTTGAGCTCTCTTCACTTCCTTTACTAAGCGTAGGTTGTGGGCGTTACTATACTTCAGCCACTTTAGAGAAATAATGTTTGTAAACAAACCACAACAGCTGATTTTTAGGGTTCCCACTTCAGAATAAATCACGATTTCACACTTTCAATAGTTTTACCCTAAATATCTATCAGAGTTTTCATAATACCTAATTGTAAAGACACGTAAAAGATAATACATGATTAATAAACATTTCAAATCACATGTAAGTAATTATTTTTTACATTTTTAATTATATTGGGTTGTGATGGTGGATAATTATGCCATCCCTAAAGTTTTCTGCCTTTTTTGGAAGATATCGTAAACATTTTTACATAATATTTTTATAATGTCATCAAATGAAAAATACCACCAAGTACCCTATACTAACCGAATAGTTTACTGTTTTTTAAATTAGTCGTATTATTTATCGATTCTTAAAAAATATCCAATGTTATGTGGTGCTGCCAAATCCATTGATTTCGCGTAAAATTAGACTTTGAGTGAGGAGTAAGGTAAGCGTTGGACGGGATAAATGCTTTGCTAACGGTTGATGAAACTTGTCACAGATTTCATTATAATTTGTTAATAATAAAAATTATAATAAATGTAAAAAATTAACTTCCATTTTGTTTTATTTTATCTTCTTTAGCAGTTTTATAGGTTTAAAAACTTAATTATTTACTTACAATCATTATTAATTATTATCATTCTAAAGTATTAGCATTTACAACAATAAACATTAATAAAAAATGTTTTTCACCCATGCTTTCAGATGGTTGCCTAGCAACACTTTGTTATTAAACATTATTTCTCTAATGTGGCTCAAGTATACCGTAGTTGTCAAATACTACTAGTTACTTTATAATGATGCATGCATGATCGTATAGCAGTATTTCAATACCAACAGGAAACAATTTCATCATAAGTTTACATTAAATGCATAAATGGTTTTATTAGAGCAATTGCACGGATGCAGCAGAGTTAAATAGTTTGAATTTGAACCACATTAGTTAAATACTTCCTGTTAATTCGCTTCCTGGTTAACTATTTTAATTCACTAATTAACTACTCATGACAATACTTGCTTAGCGAACTTAGGAGGTTCTAAATTGAAAATTTTGTATATACTCGTACATATGTACGTACTATAAGTAGCATAGTGGTAGCACAGCAGCAACGCGCTCGCTTGGATAACCGAGTGATGCACGTTCAAATCGGAGTCTCGCACCTCTGTTATTGTGCGAATCATTTCTATCATGATTACCACTTGTCTTACGGTGACGGAAAACTTTGTGAGGAAACATAAATTTCTGAGAAAAACCTAGTAAGTTTTCGAAAGACGTGAAATCCGCCAACACGCACTAGGCTAGCGCGTTGGAGTATGGCCTGATCCCCCTCGTACTGAGGTGGGCCCGTGCTCAGCAGTGGGACATCAAAAAGGGTAAAGACTAAGTAGCACCAACAGACTAAAAAACCACCTACTGTACACGTACGTTCGCGCTTATCGCTGACCTATCACAGACTAGCCGATACTTTTCCCCAGTGTTTTCCCAGTGGTCAAAGTTTAATCATAACAGATATTTTTTATAGAAATTTTGAGGAAAACAAATACTCGTATGATTGAAATTTACACAACATAATATTGATATTCAATAATACTTAATATTAAAAAGGATATTGTATTCAGCGTTCTATAAAGTCCCACTGCTGGGCACAGGCATTCCTTTAATGCGAGGGAAATCAGACTATAGGATTATAGCTTCCAGACTCCGAGGTTTCCATTATGTTAAAAATGATGAATACAAAAATTGCCATTATTTATGTTTATATATTGCGATTTTCGACGTTTCGAATGTCAATGATTACGGGAGAGACTTATCCAGTCGAAACGCCAGGAACCAAATATTGTAATTTTTACTTATATCATTTTAATGAAGTAAAAATGTAACACCAGTTATAATATCACACCTACAAAACTAGTTTGATTGTTGAGCAGTAATTAATTTCTTCAACGTCTGCACCTACATGACCCGCGGCCGCGGAAAACGATTAGATAACAGTATATTATATAGGTAATAAAGTAAATTAATAGCGAAAACACATGTTAAAAAATAAGCTCCTAAATACATATCATAGAATTGTAACGGACTCGAATTTTTAAATAAAATATTTTTAAATTAAAAATCTTACTGAAATAATCATTATTATCAAACAGAGATCAAATTTATAGTGTTTAGAATGTTTATCCGTCAGTCTGTGATCGCATCACGAGAAAATCAATGGACAAATTTTGTTGAAATTTGGTATTAATTGGTTATACGCGTCAACATTAACTTTTAAGGAGGCCCGGAGGGTTAATATCTTATATCGCATCTCTGAGTAATAAGTACATATAAATAAAATTGAAGTATTTGTTTGTGATTTCAAATTATTACATCTTTTCACCAAATGCATATGAAAGTATCCGGTACATAATAAAAAAAATGTCTGTCTGCCTGTTAGTTCCGGCCAATCTCTGAAACGGCTGGTCCGATATTGACGGCACTTTCACTCGAAGATAGCTAATGTTTTAAGGAGTAATGTAGGATACTTTTATTTTAATAAAAATATAAAAACCGTTTAATTTATTTTAAATTACGCCCAGCGAAGCGACCGGGTTCGCTAGATAAATTCCGCTAAACTTAAGTATAAGAACAATAATCTTAATTGTACTGTACATACTAAGAACATAAGTATGTATAGAAATAAAACAAAATGTGACAGGTGTTTGACAAAACCTGCTGTAAGGCACAAGCCTCGCGAAAGCCGCAGGTGGAGCGCACAGCTGTTCATTGAGCGTATTAAAACGCAAATCTTAAGTGCCCGCACACTGCAGACTTTCTATCGGCGGATGCGGATACGGATTCATACACATTATATTTTAACAACTCGCTATGGAAAGATGTAAACATTTTGTTGGTCATTATATTGATTGCGATTTTGACTATACTAAATAAAAAGGTTGAAATAAAACTATTTTAGTGCCGCTGAGTATAATTTTGCATATTTTTCTCAAGAATTTTTGTTCCTGAATTCGAAATGCTGAAAATTCATTTTTTTTTCTAAACGTACGACAAGTCTATCTGAATTAAAAAATGATACGCTTGACGTCCAGAAAAAAATATATTCCATGAATACAATGATAAAAAAATAAATTTAGGCAGTAAGAAAGTCTGCAGTGTACGGTGACTCTTAAGAGCAAGTTGCTCTTAATTAACAAACAGCAGATGTGCGGTTCGGAATTCTAAGTTGAAAGTAAACTTTTTTTACTTATTCATACGTCCTTACGTGTGTTACGAAATGATAATTTTGATCGACTTCAAAAAAGAGAGGTAATCAATTTTAATGTCTATATATATACCTTACCTTACCTTCGCAAATGGCGAACCGATTTTACTATTTTTTTAAGGTTTTAAATACTTAATATTTATGTATAGTATTATACCATACTATTAGTTATCATTAAGTAAATATCAGTAAGTAAGACACATACGTTTAATTAGATTTTTCCAGGACTTCTAAATTTTTATTGAAATGATGTGTTTTAAATTATGCTTTCTATAATTCTGCGGTTCTACTTATTAATAAAATTTTCAAGATTTTGGGTGTTTCACTTGACAGATAAGTTGTAGAGATAGTGCACCCTAGTTTTACATTTTTTACGCTTGTTTACGTAAGTATCACTCACGGACAGCTGGTCGTATTTAAATTAAATTTTTAGGGTAATATAATGTAATAAAAATGTAACAGATATAATTAAACTAAATTAAAACAACATAATATTGTCTACAAACCACGGAAATCTAAATGAATGAATAAAGTTAAATTTACATTTTAGTTTCATCTGAACGGGTGCGCTACTTATACCAGCTTGGCAACTGGCTTCCCTAAAGGCGACTGAACCCAAATAAGACAGTGGTAGCCCAGTGGTAACGCGCTTGCTTGGATAAACGAGTGATGCGAGTTCAAATCCGGTCCTACTTATTATAAAAAAAAAAAATATTTGGTTAATGTAAGTCCATTGTGCTTTCTGTAATACTGTGTTTTTTTTTCTTTTTTTACCTTAAAATAAATAAATAAAAACTAAATTTTTTGCGCATGTAGATTGATGTAAAATTTCGCGTATTCACTGATTGATGCAACATTAACAAATCTAAGCTTTACCACGATATTGGTCGAGAGATAGCTATTATTACAATATTATGTACAACGACCGCATTAGCAATCTTTGCGGTGGCTTCTATTTCCGCTTAGTCTTAGAAAGGGAGCGCAGCCGTGCGTGTCGTAGGCGTAAACCAGCAATAAAATAAATTGCCTAGCCATCCCACGTATGTAATACATTAATTTGAAAACACTAAATTTGAACACCCACTGGTCTAATAAATATGAAAATGTGATTTAGACATGCTGTGACAAGGTTTCTCAACATTGACAAGTAAAGACTGCGTACGGCTTTTCTCGTATTTTGGGCTTCTTTTTCTTCATTAACTCAATATAAATTGGGAGCATCTCGATAGACAGTTGATTATTTTTTATTTCAAATTTAATTATTTATTAATACAGTATTTTAATAATTAAACTTTTAAAAAGATACTTTTAATACGTTTCTGACGGTTTGTAGGGCAACGTAGGGCACTTTTCAAAACGGTAAAATATAAAATTTTATCTATTACTTTATTCATTTTATTTTAGTTGCAACAACAATTAGAATTAAGCTCAACGACTTAAAAGCCAGTGCTACCCATTAAAACCCAACAGACCTCCTCCGTCCTAAATGGGCATCGCAGGATCGCTTGCGCATTCAACCACGACGGTAGGTCTGCACTCTGCAGACCAAGACACGGGGTTGCTCTACATTCCACTCTTCTCTTAGAAAAGTACCTGGAGAAACCCGCCGGGGTAGGCCAAAGAAGCCTAGGGCCTAGGCCTAACAAAAACAGTAGTCATGTCTGTCTGTCGCTTTGAACATAAGATTAAGCAGTAACGAACAAACACACAAAACTTTCGTTCGTTTAATAATTAATAGTAGTTCGAACTTCGCTGTATAGACATTTGGTCAGCCGTTTTTCGTGAACATGGCGCAATATGACATGTATTTATTACCTTGCATAGTGCGTAGGTAGCAGGTTCGATTTTTGAACGTGAATGCTTTTTTTCGAGCTTAACTAATACCTAATAACAAGTAATGTCGTAATCATGATATATATTTTGGTTTTTTCTAAAAGCTTATAAATAAAAGTTATATGTGCCTAATTATTTTTGAAGCGAATGAAATATTAAGTTTTTAAGTTCACTGACAACTTCACAGTTGACCCCTACTTATAGTACGAACGTGAGTCACTGTTACAGATTGAAACGTGTTCTAAAACGATAAGGTAGGTACCGCACGTATTTTCGTAAAGCCGTACAAAATAGTGTATCTCTTATAAGTGGTTATAAGTTTTCTAGAATATTACGGGATGCTTAAAATCCCAAATATAAAGCTGACAAATCATATTCAAAACTAATTTTAGATCGAATTTTTAACATGCATAAAAATTCGTCAGTTTGAAATTTTGTTTTATTGTTTATCCAGCAACAACTCTTTCATTTTACTTGATTTTATCATTTCTCTAAATATTTTTAGTAAGAAGACATCAACTTCCGTGATTTCGTGGTATCCCTAGGGATTTTGTGAAATTTTGTGAAATCCCTAATCGTTATTTCTCTACGACATATATAAATCAAAAGTCGCCTTATGTTAAAAAGATTATGTATTAATGTAATAATCAATAACAGGGATCAACTTTAGATATACCGTACAAAATTAAATTCACTCTTATATAAAAATATGTAATGTGTCTATCGTTGTATCATATTATTTTAAGTGATTGAAAAACAGTAAAAAAATGTGAGGAAAAGAAGTTAAGAATGTGTACACGATGACTCACAAGTCACACACTGTTCGCAAAAAGTAAACATACAACAAAGCTGGCCTCTCACATTGTGCAATTTTAAGAAGGCCGTGAATTTTGGCACTAATATTATGCAATAATAGAAGTTGTTCAAAACAGGATAAGAAATTCTAAAATTCTAAGTTATGTTTCCTGTTTTTACCCACGGCTCCGATTTCGTGTTACGTATGACAATATAGACGGACGTAGCTTATTGCTTATGCCTTATAGCTTTATGATTAGTAATCGACGAAATAATATGTAAGTTAGATACTTATATTTCATTTTTTATTATTTTCGATTTTTTTGCCCAAAATTTTAAATGCTTTACAGCAATCATGGTCACGGAAGAGGCTGAAATTCGTGTTATTCTAACAAAATATCAATAAATTGGGTATTATTATTACGACAGGAAGGTGTAACAAACACTTTGACTTTTATATTACTTATTTAAAATATTAGTTCTATTACATCTATATTAATATAAATGTGAATGTAAGTTTGTTTGTTACGCTTTCACGTGAAAACTTCTTAACCGATCATCATGAAACTTTGTACACATATTCTTGGAGATATTAGAAGTAGCGTAGGATACTTTTTTTTTAGTAGCGGGCTTGAAAAAATGAACGCGGACGAAGCCGCGGATACTGCTAGTATTATATATTTTTAAACTAATATATAAACAACAATAGCAAAAAATTGTCAGTTCAAAACTCTGTATAAAATTGCTGTAATCACAATCCTTACTAATCAGAAAATCAAATTACATTTTATCTTTTTATCAAGTATTTCCCATGGACACATATTCTTATAGAATATGTTATTAAGGGCTCTGCATCACATTCAATGCAAGATTTATAAGACAAAAATATATAGAGCTAACGGTAATATATTGTTCTTTCTGAAGCTTTGCCCGAGGCTATTATTTAACCCAAAGAGTACTGTATCCCTAGTAAATAATTACATAGTTTGTAATGTATTTCATTTTAAAGTAAGATTATATTTATACTTTTAAGATTTATTGTCTACAGTACAATTGTTTAGAGTAGTTAAATATATTTATCACCTGGCAACAATTAAAAAGTTCCAATCTAAGCCGACAAGTAATATAATTACTTGGATTGACTTATATATGAATTAAGAGCAGGTAAGGTTTAATAAAATGATAGTTTGTTTAGTTTAGTCCTTAAAATTGTTTTGTTTTCAAAATTATTATTTTTGAAATTACCTACTATTACATTATAACATATAAAAAGTATTTAAAAAGACACTTACCTAAATCCAAAGTATAAGCACATTCAGATTCAATGGAGTCATCACTGTGGTCAACTACATTGTGTAAATAGTCGTACACATCCCATTGTTCTTCTCTCACAGCGTAGTCGAACGCAGATATGCCATCCAGGTCTGGTCTAAAAGGGTCTCCACCGCAGCCAATTAGAAGTTTCAAATTGTCTACTTTGCCCCATATTGCAGCTATATGTACTGGTGTTATGCCTTCATCATTGCTAAAACAGTTATTAGTTAATTAATTTAAATGAATATTATATGCAATAATTAAAAAATATTATGAAATTATGAAAGTAACAAAAAAAATATTTACCTTAAATTTGGATCTCCACCATGTTTTAAAATAAGTTCAGTGCATTTTCTAGATTTGTCTAAGGGTTCTATTCCTACAGCTAAGTGTAATACTCCTATACCTTTGCATGGTAAAATTATATTTAAATCCGCGGAGGTTTCACGTAAAAATTTCTCAACGCACCTGTATAAAGAAATCAAAAAATTTTAATACTCGCCAGTTGACACTCATAATAAAAAATCTAGTAAAATTACATTAATAAAAAAATCATTTACCCCGCATCGCCGCTTTGAATTAAATCGTATAATTTAAAAAGCTCCCGGTACGTCGTACCCATGGTTTTCGCAAATGGAAACTAAATTTAAAAAAGTCTGCGAGCTCGCGACTTGTATGTCTTCATTTCCTGCGGGATTTCCTGTTGCGCTATCACTTTTATTTATAGATTACAAAATTGAATGTCACATATAATCTATTGTAGTTAAAATATCTGATATAATACTCATAATCTATTAGATTATGAAAAACACTGTGCTCACATCGCTCGACATTTGTTTTTTGTTAACTTTTCAAATTAACGTCAGTCACGCACGGCATTTCTTTGTTTACGTTTGGGAGAAGTGCGTTCCGTTTTATGTACAAGACGTAAACGCATATGAAGCCTAATAACTGTAACAATAATTATATATGCTACTTCATTTTATGGTTACTTGTTTATTTATAGTTTTCATTATGTTTAAGATTCACAACATTTACTTTGAATGAAAAATAAATTACATTTGTAATATTTGACAGAATGAAACGAGCGTACAACGGAACGGTTGTTGCAGATGAATTTTGAATAATAACTGAAGCATGAAGGGGCAACGGTGTTCATTCGGAACGAATTTATTATCGTGTAGGTGGCTCGGCACGTAGAAAGTATTTAATTGGATAATCAAGTATCATCTGCGAGTTCGAAGGTTACTGAATTAGGTGGTATTTCGTAAGTGCAGCCCGTATAAAGTTTATTGATGGATTCGTCATCCCACGCAGGGCAGTAATATTCTAGTGACCGTTATTTAATATTCATTTTATAATATTTGTTGTATAAACTGGCGATATGCCCCGGATTGGTCCCTAGGATAGAAGTGTTGCATTTAAAATACAGTTGCAAGTAAAATACAGCCTTTTTAGACATACAGGATTTATTTTATTAAAGGAAAGACATAATCATTCAACATCATTTTAATTTAATTTAAAATATTCTGCTATTTATCTTTGAGAAAGAGATCTTATGCTTAAAAATACAAAAGTATATCGAAATCATGAATCGCTAATAAAGTTTAAATAATTTACGTAACATAACAAAACCATGTTTTTTCTTTTTTTTATGGTTGAATCCATAAAACCGAATACTGACCCAGGAACATAGTATTATACACAGCGTAAAAAAATAGGCTAAATTTATTAGGTGACATACGTCATAATATGTACTTATATTTCATAATTGCTGGACAGACAGACGTGGCGAAGTACTTTTTCTTAATATGTGATTTATCCAAGAAAGTTGTAAACATCGACTTTAATGTAAAATGTAATCATAACAAATAATTGTTTGCCTTATAAAATTTTCATAGCAATGTTGTCTGTTTGCAAACTGTAATAATTAAAAGTAGAGTAAAAAAGACAGAGCCGTACTGTGGTACATTATTATTAGTCCCAAGCACGGTCTAGAAAGAAGGTCTAGTAACAAGCCGAATATTAGAAGTGACAGTGAGAGATTAGTAGTTAGTACGATTAGTGATATAAATAAAGTGCCAAGCTTTGAGTCAACGCCGTTGTACGTCGTTGCTCTCGAGTTTCGACAGGAGCTGCGCATGATTTCTCATTGTCATTTGTCACTGTATGATATTCTAACAAAATATCATTGCTGTTATATCGTTTTGTTGAGTTTTGCGGTTTTGTTGTTATTTAACTGTTTTATTCGGGTAAAAAAAGTGTACGGGATAAATATTATGTGAACGTTCATAACCTGTCAAAATTACACACAGCAACTCAGTAACCTCTGGCGGCCGTAAATTGAAACTATACCCCCACTGGCCACTACAGTCTCCCTGGGCTGTATCTCATAAACCGTGATAGTTAGACAGTTGTAATTTTCACAGATGATGTATTTCTTGTTGCCGCTATAACAACAAAACAAAAAAACTAAAAACAGAATAAAATAATTTTTAAGTGGGCTCCCATACAACAACGCGATTTTTTGAACGCTTCGTGCGCGAGTCCGATTCGCACTTATTTTTTTTTTGTAAGAAACACATTTCTTTTTTCAAACCTCTCCAGTGGTTGATTAAAAAATTTTCTTCACTACCCTTTTTCAGATAATTCACAGTACCTTATCAAAATTCAGGAACTTACTTCAAATTCGCATTTAATAACCTATTTTCTTGGACTATTATATTGGGATTTGGGGCATTTTCGACTTTGCCGTATATTTGTCTTTATCCATAATAGGCTGATATGACTCATCCCATAAAGAAATCAAAAAGGAAAATAAAAACAATAATATTATAGGTATATTTTTTATTTAAAAAACACTGAAACGTCATTTGATTTAAGAAACATTTGGTATTTACATTTCCTTTTACTTAGAATTTTATATTTCACCAGCGATTTACCCTCGCTTCGCTCGGGTTCGTCCCTAGGTGCCGCCTTTAGTTACTTTACTTTAGTTTTTTACTAACTTTATTTTTTTTATTATTATTATTAAATTCTTCCGTGTGACTTACAGAACATACAAAATAAAAATTAGCCGAATAGGTCGAGCCATTATCGAGTTTTGTGCTTACCAACAATTATTTTTATTATTTTTTCTTTTTTTTAGTATTAAAACCTTAACCTTAATAAATATATAAAAAAATAAATTAGCCGAACTGGTCCAGCCATTCTTGAGTTATGTGCTAACCAACATTCATTTTTATCTATATAGATCATATTTTTTTAAATTTGATGACAACAGCATCACAAATCCCACTATAAGGTTATTAACGGACATTTATTTAAATCTTATTCTTCTGCATCGTGATGAGACCACAGTGATTCATGTGGTAAAGTCTAAACGAAGGTGAATATAAAAATCCTGAACTATTTACTTTTGAGGAAAGAACAACGGAACCCTTAGTTAGTTACTTAGTTACACCCTTTTTCTAGAAAAAATCTTTCAAATCTTGAAGGTATACATCAAATTTTCTTTCGTATTTTTTTTATCTGTAAGAATTCTGCCTTAATTGTCTTTTATTTGTTGTCTATTGTCATTGTCGACTATTTCAAAGTTGAGGTTATTTTCGTTGAGACGGTTGACGAGGTTGGTGTTGCGGAAGGCGACGCCTGGCGTTATCACTCCGTACCTTAAGACAGATCAAATGTAAGATTTATTTTAATACATCTAATATACAAAAATCTCGTGTCACAGTGTTTGTTATCGAACACCTCTGAAACGGCTTGATCGGTTCTATTTTTTTTTGTGTATATTTTTATTCCCCTTGGCCAGGGCTCGGCAACCTGCGGCTCGCGAGCCACATGCGGCTCTTTGGATGTGAAGCTGCAACTCTTTAGTTCCATACGCAAATAATATTTATTTTATAAATAAAAAATATTCAAAAATCGTTCTGAATTAACTGTGTGGCTACGGCAACTAGAATATGGCCACCCCATATCTTCCCGTGGGTGTCGTAAAAGGCGACTAAGGGACAAACTACCGAACACCATGGTAGTCACGGTGGTAGGCCTCAACATCGGCCGACGGCATGGTTACCACCCGTCAGCAGAAGTCGTGCCGCCAAGCGCCGAACAGCGTGTTCCGGCATGTAGACGCTGATGAAGCCGTATGGGGAATGGGTCTGAATAGTTGTGCTGCACAGTAGCTGGTGCTGGTGGTGGATCGTTGTCTGTTGTGTCGAGAGCTTAGTCGCGGAGGGTAGCGGGATCCGAAGCACGGCATGCCGCTGGCCGACCGCAGATAGTTGGGGGCCCAACTAGTGGGCTAGCCACCCATGAAAGGCTGCCCCGCCATCTGTGAAAAATCCCAGGGTGGCTCCATCGTGCTGGTTGGCGACCAGGAGAGGGGGCCCGATGGCGATCCTTGGGGGGGTTCGGGCGTCCCCGCAGTCTCCAGACTAAGCTCTCAGCGACATGATAGCATCAATTTCACCGCCAGGCTCGTGCAGCACCTCGTTCAACTGCCATTCTCCATCCTATTCACTCTTCCATTATAAATTTCATGAAAAGACGCAAAAAGAGTAATGTTTTTAAGCGGCTGCACTCCCCCTCACTTGAAGTGCACCTCACAAATATCCGAGGATTGCACTCAAATCTCTCATCAGTCCACTTCCACCTTGAGACTGCGCAGCCACACATGCTCTTTTTGACGGAGACGCAGATTAAATGTCCATTGAACGCTGCGTACCTGGACTATCCCGGCTACACGTTGGAGCATAATTTTAGCTCGCGGGCCGGAGTCTGCCTGTACGTGCGAAATGACCTCTGTTTCCAGCGTCTCCGCCACCTTGAAGACCCCACATTCTCTACGATCTGGGTAATCGTAGATACAGGAATCGAAAAGATCCTGTATTCCTGTGTCTACCGATCGCACACAGGTGACCAGGAGACAACTCGATTATTTGAACATCTCAGTGAGGCCGCTGATGTGGCTATGCAACGGTGCCCCACTGCGCAGCTTGTCTTTCTGGGGGACTTTAACGCCCATCATGAAGATTGGCTGTTCCCATACCAGAAGACGGACCATGCTGGGAGAGAAGCGTGGAAGTTTGCGGTGTCACTTGGACTCTCCCAGTTGGTTGATCAAGCGACGAGGGTACCCGATGTAGACGGCCACACAGCTAATTGTCTGGACCTTCTGCTGACAACTGATCCAGACAGATATAACATCCAGATTTCATCCCCATTGGGTAGCTCTGACCACTGTCTGGTGAAAACTGTATCGTCTTACTCTCCACCAGATGACAACTCTATTGGTGTTAGACGAGTATGGCGATACAAGTCAGCAGATTGGGATGAGATGCGACACTTTTTTGCATCCTTTCCTTGGCGGCAGGTTTGCTTCTCCTCTTCCGACCCGTCGAGCTGTACGGATGCTATAACCGATGTGGTTCATCAAGCGATGGAATATTTTATCCCATTCGCTGATGTACCCGTTGGTGGCAAAGCTCGCCCATGGTTTAATGCTGAATGCACCTCTGCTGAAAAGCGTAAGAATTCGGCTTACCTTGCCTGGGTTGATGCTCGAGACCGCAAAGCTCCGGATGTAAGATCTAAGAAGAGAGCCTTTAACTTAGCCGCCAAGACCTACAAAAAGACATTAAAAAAGGCTCGTCTTGACCGTATTACACATTTTGGCGCAAAGCTCTCTGCTCAACCATCTGGCAGCAAAGCATTTTGGTCCCTTGCCAAAACGGTTGAGACGAACTTCTGTAGGCCCTCACTGCCACCGCTGGTTAAACCTGACGGATCCCTGGCTCACACGGCAATGGAGAAGGCGACTTTGTTTGCCTCTCTTTTTGCCCAAAATTCATGTCTAGACACTGGCAATGCTACTCTGCCACACCTACCTCACTGCGGCATCTCAATGCCTGAAATTACCATTACTAATAAGGAGGTAAAGAGAGTATTGTGTCGTCTAGATGTGAATAAAGCCAGTGGTCCTGATTGTATACCAGCGATTGTTCTTAAAACATGTGCTCCCGAGTTGTCTCCGATACTGACACGTCTGTACCGCCTTTCTCTTAGGACTGGTATAGTACCAAAATCCTGGAAGCTTGCCAACGTGCAACCAGTGCCCAAGAAAGGTAGCCGTGCCGACCCTGCCAATTATCGTCCGATCTCAATCACCTCCATACTCTGCAAGATTATGGAGCGTGTATTGAATACTCGTCTTATGGCATACCTAGAACAGAACGATCTCCTCAGTGATCGACAATATGGGTTTCGCCGGAATCGGTCGACTGGGGACCTTCTAGTGTATGCCAATCACACCTTTGGCGAAGCTATTGAGCGAGGGGGAGAGGCGATTGCCGTTTCTCTCGATGTCTCAAAGGCCTTTGACAGGGTCTGGCACGCTAGCCTTATAAGCAAGCTTTCAGCCTATGGCTTATCTCCTGGCCTGATTGGCTGGATTAAAGACTTCCTGAGCGACCGATCACTCAGAGTTGTGGTTGAGGGCTGCTCATCACAACCCTTAAAGACCAACTCAGGAGTTCCTCAGGGGTCTGTTCTCTCTGCAACCTTGTTTCTGCTGCATATTAATGATCTGCTTATACCCGGTATCTATGGGTACGCAGACGACAGCACTGTTGTAGAGAGATACCTGCCGAATCCTCGGGCCAGTAGAGATCAAATACAGTCCGAAAGAGAGGCCATGGTAGAGCGGTTGAATCTCACACTCAGGTCAGTCTCCACTTGGGGCGATGCCAATCTTGTGAGTTTCAACGCCACCAAAACACAGGCGTGTCTGTTCACCACAAAAAGGAGTCCTTTCACCTTGACTCCTACTTTCCGAAATGTGCCTCTGGAATACACTGACCGTCTGCAGTTACTGGGGATGGACATTACCCCCAACATGAACTACGGGCGGTTCATCGAGTCTAAGGCTAATGTAGCAGCGAGGAAAGTTGGCATCCTCGCAAAGGTCCGACAGTATTTCACGCCGGGACAGCTTCTTGTTTTATATAAAGCTCAAGTCCGGTCGTGCGTGGAATACTGTAGTCACATATGGGCTGGTGCTGCGAAATGCCATTTGTCAGCCTTGGACTCGATTGAGAGGCGTGCGCAGAGGCTTATTGGTGACCCTACGCTAGTAAAAGCCAACTTACAAAGCCTCGATCACCGACGTAGGGTTGCCAGCCTTTGTGTATTCTATAGGTTACATTTCGGAGAGTGTGCGCAGGAATTACACGACTTAATTCCCCCATCCCCTTTCCATCATCGGACAACCCGACGAACAGCTGGCCTTCATCCTTATGTCGTGGACATTCCACCCGTCCGGACGAAGCGTTTCGCTTCGTCATTTATTATACGTGCGGCTAAGGATTGGAACAGCCTGCCTGCGTCAGTGTTTCCGTCCGATTACAATATGGGAGTCTTCAAGGCAAGAGTGAATAGGTGGCTACTGAATTAGTGTGACTCCATCTACGACTGCGTTACCACTTACCATCAGGTGGAACGTAGTCAAGCACTAATTCTGATTTGAATAAAAAAAAAAAAAAAAAACGAGTATTAGGCACCATTTCTATTTTTTAGCCACTTATACTTGCCTTTCACCGCACCCCCTCCCCCGTGACACGCGTCGTCACAGTCGTTAGTTCTAACTTGTTGTGAAAAAGCACTGCTTACATAATATGAATAAATATATATTTTTCTTATTAATAAATAGATTACTTTTTTTAACAAAAAAACTTTATTTATGCAAGTAGGTACTATTTATGGTTGACAAGAAAAAAATTGTGGCTCTTTAAAAACTTTGAAATTTTGTAAATTGTAATTTTTGACTCTTCCGACTCAAAAGGTTGCCGACCCCTGCCCTAGGCGATAAGGGTGACACTCTCCATATTTTTTATTTTTTATTTCATGATTTGGCATTAAAAAAATACTTACGACCCGAAATTTTGAATCTACCACCAGTCCTTAACTTAACAAGCAATTCCCGGGCGGAGCCGCGGGAATTGCTAGTATATCTATATAATATATTATAGTTACCTACAGATTAAAAATACTTATTTGATTTTATATGTATTATATTAAAGAGCGAGGCCTAGTAGTGCGAGTAAAAGGTTTTAAATTCCAGTTCTGGGATCGAGGTCAATGTCGGTCCAATTTTTTGTCAAGGTAACCTAAGTTGGGAAAATGGGACCTTTCACTGAAATTACAGAACACACTTGCTTACTACGAGTATGTATTTATCTTTTACTTTTACGTAATATCTGACTGCCTCGATGATCAAGTGGCTAACATGTACCTACGACCACAGACCTGCATACCTGGGTTCGAGTCGAACTTGTATGCTAATGTTTATCCGTCAAGAAATTCTTAGTTACAGTATTGAGGAAATTGTTATGTTTCAACCCTACCTGGGAGAACACGTGTCATATCGTCCAAAAGGATTTTAGCGACTATTGTGGTGCATACTCACGCAGGCATCTTGTCCTTCTCTTTAAGCAGCGTGATGGCGGAGAAGACCAGCGCCACCGCCGTCGCGGTATAGCCGTTCACCCCTGACACCTGGCGACAAAGTGTTTTAGGCCATTTAAAAAAATAAGGGATATACTATAGCAGCAACTATGTACTATACTTTATAAAACAGACCTTATTTTAAATATAAAAATTAAAAAATCTAAAATTAACGATTCAAAATTACTTGAAAAAAATTATTTTAATTTTAAAGGTCATTTTGATGAGGTAAATTCCAAAATTAATTATCAAGTCAGATTTTATTTAAATTCTAAAGTTCATCATTCCGCATATTTGTGTATATTTTATTGCTACAACTGAGAAAAGGTCTAAGAAAAGCGGAACAGGGCCGGACTTATTTTAGCCAGACATTGTAAAACCCACCCAATTCGTAAATAAAAATATTTAACAGTCAAAATCATCATACCGTAACAGTCATCTTTTTATTAGGCGGAACAGCATCCACATTAGTTTCAGCATCCCAACCCTCGCCGAATAGCTCGAATTTGTATTTCATCGCCTTCATCGCTAGCTCGTTAGGTCGCTTAGAGATGATGCCGAAAGTGCATAGACGTGGCCAGTTCAGCATGAACGTGCGTGTACACGTGAAGCGTGAAAGAAAGTAAATTAACAGGACGGCAGGAAATATAAGTAAAATGAACAGTAGATTGGGAGATGTGATGTACGTGTAGATCTGAGCGGGGCGCACGCGCTCCTTCTCGTACAGGTAGCGCTGCGAGTGGCGCGCCACCGCCGCGTCGCCACTCGGGAAGGGCGCGCTCCATGCGCCGCGCCGCCGGTGGATGCTGCGCCTGCGGGACACCATTATGGCTTGAAAATATTATAACATTTAAGGCCATGGCAGAAACTGAAAAATGTATGGGACTTTTATTTTTGTCTCCATACTTATGGACGACTTTAAGATTATTGATTATAATTGATTTAGAATTGATGAAGATGTCTTACTAAAAATATACCATACATAATACTTTAGCATTTATAAAGAATAAATACATTAAATATTAAATACATATTATATTGTAATATCAGCAGTTAGTCATTATAGCTCAGATATTCTTGGATGTGAACAGTGCTTACCGAGGCTTTAATTGAGGTTCAAAAGTAGGCAGTTCCTCTGCGTACATTTTTTTTCTCAAAGCAGGCAACTCGTTGTAATGCGCCATTCTGTAAGATAGGGATACACCTATTAGGAGCTAAGAAACACATAAGCTGCACATAACCAGGTCTTCTTCCAGTTTTCTACAGGTGGTATGCGTAAATGCATTTCCTAACGTCAAAACAGGGGAATGATGACGTATTTAGAACCTCCTCTTTTTGGAAGCCAATCAAGTAGACTATGTAGTTATGTACGACGTATGTATCATCATACAATTTAACTAGAACATTCATTTTGCATAATAAATAATAATTAATAATTTATAGTTCACTACACATACTTTATTAAAAATGTAACAATCAAGTAATCTAACCTGTGTATATAAAATATAAATAAATATGTTCAATGTTCATACTCATATAAGAGCGACTCCCATGTGCCGTAGTTCACAATCCCGCCGATGCATGCCTTGAGTGGCGCCACCAGAGTGAGATACGACTCAACCGAGTTCAACGTGCCTGAAAAATTGAACACCATTTTTAATGTACATACCTCTGTATCATTGTTAAACTTATAATATTAAGGGTGGCGTAAATAAATAAGTAAGTATATCTATTATTCCGTCGCGAAGTTTTAGAACTGCAGCACAGTTTTCAATGGTCTACTATCTTTAGCTAATCTGGATATTCATGGTTCTATGAGATTGCCACCTACATAACCACCAACATAGTTCTTAATAATTATTTTTTTGTTCTTAAAATATTGTGTTGTATTCAAACATTTTTAACATCGCACTGCTGAGCATGGGCCTCCCTTCATTATAAGAAAGCTCAGGAAATACTAAATAGGCCTCCAAAGTCCACGCTGGACAACGGGTTGATGGTCAGGTTCTCTTAAAATATTCCTGACTGTAAATAAGTACTAACCTCTAAAGTTTTGTTGAAGGAAAATTACTCCCAAATCGGTAGGAATGCAATCAAACCCGCACGCCCTTATTATGTATACACCGGCGTCTCGAGCTACTTTGTCGTATTTGAGCTGCATCGTCTCTATGAACTAGAAAACAAAATATAAACCATTGTTTTGAAAAGTTACCCTCATATTACATTATTTTTACAGCGACGCGTATTTCCTTACCTCAGGTTCGGCACTAACGTCCACGTAATGCGTCTTGCAGTCTATGGCCGCCTTAACAACCAGCTCCCCGTAGTGCCTGTAGGGCCCGCAGCAGTTCGCCAACACTTTGGCTTGAGAACACATTTCTTTCAAAGACTTCTTGTCTAGCGCATCTGCTATTATTATTTTTATCGATGATAAATTTTCATCTGTAAAAAAATAATTAATTGTTCAAGACACAAATTGGCGCCCTATGACCCGCCACTTTATCGACAAATCAAATAATACTAGACTAGAATATTACAGTCTTCAACACTCGCGTTGTCTAGACGATTTCGATGTCAGTACGTCATTATTATTATTTACGAGGGAATATAAAATCCGACATACATACATTGAGGTCAATCACACATAACCCTACCTACTTAACTTCGCCGCAGTCGGGGTAAAAAGACCTAATTTATTATTTTACTGGTTTATTGTTTGCTTTGTATATTATCAAAGATTGCTTTGATAATACACAAAGCAATTTGTGTATTTGAGGTTGAATTGTGTAGCCGAATCAAAATGAATTTTAAAAAATAAATGTAAATTCAAAATTGGTAAACGTAAATATTTATAATTGCAGTTATAAATACTAAGTATCTATTCATATTTTTAAAATTAGTAAAAAAACTTAACTTACAAAAAAGTTAAATTAGCTGTGGGTCAAAACCCTTTCGGAGAATTTCTTAACATAACTCATGAGTAACTGAGTTTTTATGTAAAGAAATTCTACGTTGGCTCAAAACCCTTTCGGAGAATTTCTTAACATAACTCATGAGTAACTGAGTTTTTATGTAAAGAAATTCTACGTTGGCTCAAATTAGTTATTGAGAATGACTAAATTTGGCCCTACTCGGGACTCGAACCCAGTGTCTGTAAATAACCAGCCGTACATGGTAGCCACCAGAATTTTATGACCAATATTATCTAGGTATCTTTAGACAACTACATGATATTGGTCTATCTCACGACGTAGATATCATTAAAATGCTATTAAGATAACAAAGTAAGAAAATTAAATATTTTACAAGAGAAGTAATTACCTACCATTTATAGTTATATATTTATAAAACTTACTAGTTTTCTTAGATATTTCCTTTAGCATATCATTTAGTTTGTTCTGGTTGCGACCGGCGACAGCCCATGTCAACTCGGGGTAGTTCTTTGATATGCGGCACATTTCCTCTACGACGTACTTGCCCGTAAAGCCAGATGCTCCAAATATCACCAAATCTAGTCGCGACATCTAATAATTACATTGAAATAAATAAATATATGAAATGTAAATAATATTAAATAATGTGATATTTTTACACACAGCGCCATCTAGTTCCGTGGTAAGCTATGAGGCTTGTGTTACAGACAAGTGCGACTTTAATCCGCGACCGCCGCGCCGGCACAGCATGTAGGGTCACTACAAACTGAGCCAAACGTGTTAAAATGAATTAAGTCTTCTTAGAAATCATTAAAATCTTTGATATGCCATATAAATTCAATTTCAATTTAGTTCAAATCAGTTCAGAACTTTTTTCGTGAAACCAGCACATCGATTCGTTAAGTTACATTTTTTTTAGTACGTACTGATAAAAATATAAGATTCAGCCACCGCTAGCTTTCTAAGGATTGATTGAATAAATCCAATTATTTTGTTTTCCTATAAAAATGTAACATTTTTCTGCAATAAATAATACCATAAGTGTTGACCCGAATAATAAATAAATAATAGTTAAAAAAAACTAAAAACACGCTTTTTATAGAAAACCAAACTAAAAAATAGAAAATAAATTTTAATGAATTTAAATTAATTATTTGATTTTAAAAAAGCGTGGGGTGCATGGTGTCATTAGTTATAAATATTTTATTGACAGATATGAGTAGAGTGATTATCATTTTGATAATATCTTAAAAAGCACCCCACGCTTTTTTTAAAATCAAATAATTAATTTAAATTCATTAAAATTTATTTTCTATTTTTTAGTTTGGTTTTCTATAAAAAGCGTGTTTTTAGTTTTTTTTAACTATTATTTATTTTTTACTTTTTATCTAAAAAGCGCCATCTATTGAACACAATATGTAATCTATATACAATACTAGAGGGAGCTGTTTGTAAATTAGTTTTTTTAAACTATTATTTATTTTCTACTTTTTAGTTTGGTTTATATATCAAATTAGTGTATTGTCATCGGTCCTAGATAAATCTACAAAGTTTGAACGAAATTTGGCCGTTTAAAGTAGGTCAAAATCGCGCCCAAAGAAGTCGGTTACAAACATACAAACATACAAGTGAAGCTAATAAAAAGCGTGTAAAAAATGGCAATGGTAGCCCAGCGGTAACCCGCTCGCTCGTATAACCGAGTGATGTGGGTTCGCGAGTCTCGCACCTTTGATATCCACCACAACCACGCCACATGACAGTTGTCTTACGGTGAAGGAAAACATCGTGAGGGAACTTGCATGTCTAAGAAAACCTAGCAAGTTTTCGCAAGACATGTGAACCCGCACTAGGACAACGTGGTGGACTAAGGCCTGATCCCCCTCGTATTGAGGGAGGCCCGTTAAAAAAGCCTGAAGACAAGACAATAGTTTATTTTATCAAGCCTTTCTTTTTTTTTTTGTAATTAAAATACAGGATTATTATGTAGATAATTAATTGATTAAGTAAGTGAAAACCTATAAAACATAATTTTGAAGGCATGTTATAGTAGAAGACAACAGTTCAGTGGTACTACCTACATAATGTATAGTACCTATTGCATCACTCGGTAACCATGGGTTTACGATTCATCATGTTACATGTTAGTGTAAAAATTCTTTGTATTACGCCAAGACTAAAGGTCATGACAACTTTGTATAGAATTAAAGGCTGATATTGTATAATGGAAATATATAGAATTTTATTTGTTATTGCATTTCCCGAGGCTCCACGTGCGTTCTAATCATTATAGGTAAAAGGACGAAAATATAGGGTTATAATTATTTTTGATCCTAAATCATAAAAAAATTAAAATTTGGTCTAAAACTCTAAAAATAAAAAATTAGAAATCTGGCGATGGCCATCCTTATCACCTAGGGGAATAAAAAATAGCCTACGCGGTCGTAGGTTTTCAAACCTGCCAAATATACACAAAAAAGCCTAAAAACCAGTCATGCCGTTTCGGAGGAGTTCGATAACAAACACTGTGACACGAGATTTTTATATATGACGTGTTACATGAATTAATACTTTCTTATGTCGATACTTTAATATTAAGTTAAAAAATACTTACGTTTTACTTCCTGTGTTACAGATATTATTTATTATGTATTGTAGTGGTCAGTGGACAGTGGATGAACCGTGAACATTGACTTGAGACTAGTTTAATGGCTTTCAGTTGTGCCAGTGAGGAACCGTGAACATAGACTAGTCACATTCATTAATTGACAGCTGAGGAGCTACTGTCGAATAAGAAACCTGTATAGGTAAGTGAATGGGCTTACGCAGGTAGGGGCAGAGGGGAGCAGCTGACCCCCCCCCCCCGGGATTTAGTGTAATATTCACTGGTGAACGGAAACAAAAATATTTTATTATTATTTTATTTAGTACCTCATCTAGATCATGTTAATCACATACCAAAAGACAATACCAAATAATAATGTTCTAACAATATTTGTCGTTAGAGAATGCACTATCACTACATGGTATAAAACGAAGTCGCTTCCCGCTGTCTGTCTGTCGCTATATATGTGTAGTAGATCTTAAAACTACGCAACGGATTTTGATGCGGTTTTTTTAATAGATAGAGTGATTCAAGAGGAAGGTTTATATGTATTAATACATGCATAATATAGTAGATTATAGTGATAATTTTAGAGATTCCTTATGTGATGTCGTAAATAAACACATTTTTTTGCGCTTACATTGCAAACGCTCGCTGAACCTTACGAGATAGATTAAAATAATGTACTACAGTATTGTACACATTAAAAAGGTTTATAAAAATTTCGCGATGGCATATGTCTATCTCTTAAGGATAACATACTATATCCATTTTAATACTTTAAAAAATTGGCAATTATAAGGCAGTAATGTAAAAGCTATTTATCTTTGAACATTACTGTTATTTAATGCCAATAAATAACTGAGCCACAAGATATTAAAAATGGCTACTTATACCTATTATATAATATTATTTTTTATTTTATATATTATTTATTGTGTATGTGTAGTATTTTATTTATTTATTATATAATATTACGCCAAATACAATTTACAAACGCCACGCTCGCCAGTCACCCGCTGCCACGCCGACGACGTACAAAGACAGGGGGCTTACTCTTGAATTTAATTCCGATCGATCGACATTGGAATTGTGACGTTTCGTACTCTTGAGTTGGACGCTAGCGCCACATTGTTTTTAAATTGCGTGTCCATTTTGGGGTACTAAGTGAAATCGGGATCGGGCTTGGCGCACCGTAAACGCTACTCTTGAGTGAGAGTACTTTTTTTTGAAAGGATAAAGCATTTTAAAGCCATATTACTGGTTTATCGTAATAAGAAGAACGACACTATTGCGGCCCGTAACATAGCTAACTTCACTCTTAACAAAATAATCGCGGGGCAATCCCAATTTCAATCCAATGTTGACAATATTGTTTTCAAGAGTACCGAATCACGTGACTTCAAAATTGACATTGGAATCGTATTGGCATTAGATTAGAATTGAAATTAGTTTGAAGAGTAAGCACACAGGTATTAA
The DNA here is from genome assembly GCA_951802675.2 of Boloria euphrosyne. NCBI lineage: Eukaryota > Metazoa > Arthropoda > Insecta > Lepidoptera > Nymphalidae > Boloria > Boloria euphrosyne. The sequence goes on along the minus strand of OX637881.1, from coordinate 981,451 downwards.
TTATCGAAGCTGGCCGAGCTTGTACTCGGCTGTGAGTGCGAACGACTTTGTATTTGTAATTTGTTTGACATATTATTGTTTTGAAAGAGCCAAACGTAGAAGACGTAAAGTATTACGAGTAATTCAATGTCCATAATATCTATCAATTATATCATACACTATGTTAAAAAATCTGGTCGATCATTGGTGCATTCTGTTGAACAATAACAAAAAGCGTCCGTTAAATAAAAATGGACATACGAATTTTTTTGTGAGTATTTTCTATGATTAATTCAATCAATCAGCCTATCATCGTCCATTGCTGAACAAAGGCCTCCCCCAATGAGCGCCAACCATCCCGGTCTTGGGCAGTACGCATCCATCCACTGCCCGCTACCTTTCTTAAGTCATCGATCCATCGTGCTGCAGGGCGTCCTACACTACGCTTGCCTAAACGCGGTCTCGACTCTAGCACTTTTCGGCTCCATCGACCATCAGTTTGCCTGGAGACATGACCGGCCCACTTCCACTTCAGCGAGCTAATTTTGCACGCGATTTTACTTTAGTTCTCTGGCGAATAAATTCATTTCGAATTCTGTCCTTGAATTTGTGGACCAGTCTAACGGTGAGTGTCCACGTTTCGGCTCCGTATGTCATTACTGGTAGGACGAACTGGTTAAATACCCTGGTCTTAAGGGATTGTGGGATCGACGACTGTAGGATATGTCGTAGCTTCCCAAAAGCAGCCCAGCCCAAGCGAATTCTTCGGTTGGCCTCCTTCTCAAAGTTGTGCCGGCCGAGTTTTATAGTTTGGCCAAGGTATACATATTCCTGCACAACTTAAGGAACAGCGTCATTCACGATCACTTGTCTCAGAGATACATGATAATTCGACATGATTTTGGTCTTTTCGAGATTTATCCCGAGACCTGCTCATCTTGAAGAATCACTAAGGCTGTTTAGCATTTCTTTCAAATCCATCAGAGTCTCTGCTATGACAACTAGGCATCGGCGAATCGCAGTTGTGTTATATACTCTCCATTGATGTTGATGCCTCGTCCGTTCCAATCGAGCGTTTTAAAGACGTCCTCCAATGCACAGGTAAACAGTTTCGGGGAGATAGCATCCCCCTGTCTTACCCCGCGGTGCAATCGGATTGGTCTTGTGCTCTGCCTTTGTACTTGGATGGTCATCGTTGCAGACTGGTATAAACACCGTAGTATTTCGATATACCGATTTTATTTTATATGATTATTAGATATTGATTTTAAAAATTATAATTCAAAAGAATCTGTCAAATCTAAGCATATTTTGATTTGATTAAATTATTTTTAATTTGCAGTAGTGTTGCTTAATACTTTAAAATAATCAAAATTCAATTTATATTTTAACTTAATTTTCTTATATCAAATTAATACTTAATTTAAATAATAAAATGCAACTTAGCATAAACAATTTATAGGTAAGAAAATATACATAATTATTAGAATAGCAACACTACATAATACTTTTGAATAACTACTAGCTAAAAATAAGTTAATAATATTGCCATAATTATAAATTATTTTTAAATTATTTAAAAAATATAAATGTTTAGAATAAAAATTTTATAAGGTACTCTGATGCCATTTTCAAAATTTTTGTAAATTGTGGGTAGGCACTGTCTGTAACAAGTATATAAACCTATGAGACGTCAAATACCTTAGTCTCTCCCGTGACCATGATTGCTGTAAAGCATTCGAAACGTCGGGAACTAAAAATCAAAATACATCCGCGACAAAATCCGAAAAGGTAGTTTCATTTATAATACCGATAGTTAATAAGGCATCTCTGGATTGTAGAACAGCCCAGGCTTCGATGGGGTCGAAGGCTTTCTCATAGTCCATAATGTCCCCGCCTGCTCCACAGGCTGGAAGTCATCGAATTTTGGGCGAGACGTGCTCTATCCCCCTTCTTAAAGAACAATACCACTAAGCTTCTACTCCATGCCTCCGGTGTAGTGCCATTGTGAAGGACAGAATTAAAGAGATTTGAGAGCTTTGATAGAACCTGTGTTCCTGCCGCTCTGGGGAGCTCTGCGGTAATTCCATCCTCATCCGGGGCTTTGTTGTTTCCTAGTTGTCCAAGAGCTATCCTAATCTCGCTCAACGTCGATGTCGAGAAGCTCATCTGTTTGGTGGCGTACAAGTCTGGCTCGTGGATCCTCCACGTGGTGGGACTCAGGTGGAAGTGTATGTGAGAAGTAAAGATCCCCGTAGAATCTTTCGACATCAGCGAGAATTTCTGGTTTGGAGGAGACGGTTGTACCTTGTGCGTTTCTAAGCTTTGTCAGGTGACAAAGGGAATTGTGAGAGTTGGCAAAAACTTTCGAGCCCCTATTGAGTGCAATAACATCTTCAATACTTCGGGTATTCACTCGTCTTAGATCACGCCTTATTAAGTTTCTCACATTCCTGTCTAGTACCTGACGCTTAGACTGAGTGGTATTTACAGCCTCGCGTTGCTTCGCCATCTCGTTCAGAGTCTCGCTTGAGAGTTTCGACTTTTGTCTATCTCTCTTAGGTCGAAAATGTTTTTGTCCCACCTCACGGATCACACGCATCAGACTATTGGGGGTGTCATCGATATCTTGAGTGGTTTCCAACATGGCGAATCGGTTCTGTAGTTCTAGCTGGAAGCTTTCGCAGCCAGCTTTCATCTGGAGTGGTGTAGGTCTAAGAGTCGACTTCATTAGCCGCGCACGTTCAATTTTGATGTTCATATTCAGGGTTCCCCTTACAAGTCGGTGATCACTACCGGTTTTAACCCTGTTAATTACTGAAACATCCCTAAATTTGTAGCGCTTGTTGGATATAATGAAGTCGATCTCGTTCTTTGTAGTATTATCGGGGCTTTGCCAGGTCCACTTCCTTTGAGGCTTTTTCTGGAAAAATGAGTTCATCAGAAAAAGCCCCTGGGCCTCGAGGAAGTTTACTAAGATTTGCCCTCGAATGTTCCTCAGTCCATAACCAAATGATCCAACCCTCGATTCGCCATCTTCTTGTACTCCCACTTTGGTCACCCATTACAAAGACATACAAGAGACAACAAGAAGAATAAGTGACCAGGATAATAATAATAATATATACACCTAATGTTGCGTGTAGTGTTTTTGTGTAGTATGTAGAGTAAAACAAGTGCGGGTGCCGGTTTAATAAATTTCAGATTTGCCCCCCCCTAGGCCAAAAGCTGGGTACGCCCATGGGTAAGTCGCATGTACTAAACATCTAATTTTTTTCTTCTAAAATATAAAAACCTAGTGTCTGTTAGTCATAGTCAATAAAAAAGCCTAGTGTCTCAGTGTTTGTAATCAAACTCCTCGTAAACGGCTTGACAGATTTTTATGTTTTTTGTGTATATTTGGTAGGTCTGAGAACAGGCCGTAGGCTATTTAATATTTATTATTCCCCTAGGTGATAAGGGTGGCCCATATTTTTTAAACTACGAAGTAAATAAAACTACTTGACTCAAATTGCAAGTTATTATTTACTTCGCACTTCGAAATTAAGACCGAATCTAACTAACCAAAATTTTTTGAAAGATAAAACGAAATAATGAATTAACGAACGAACGATTTACAATACTATCAATTTAATTTAAGACCTTTACAGTTTGAGGTTTGTCTATACAAACCTCTTTAAATACAGAACTTTAATGACTCCTACAAAACAAAAACCGACTTCCAAACTTAATAAATCTAAACTAAAAAGTAGAAAATAATACTTTTAAGGACTTTGTTAATTTTGGAGTCGGTGCCAGCCAGGTATTTTGATTATGTTTACAAATTGATAGATTAATCAAATATGTATCTATTTAGGGTTATTTTGCTTTGGCTGGCACCGACTTCAAAATTAACAAAGTCCTTAAAAGTATTATTTTCTACTTTTTAGTTTAGATTTATTAAGTTTGGAAGTCGGTATTTGTTTTTTTGTTAAAAATAATATATTTTAAAATTTTTAGCGGAAAGTAGATACGTATTGTGTTAATGACTATAAAAATTTACCTTCTATTATGAGGTAAACCTAATAGCCTGAAAGTATACAACTATCGGTCCATAATTGCGTACTATATTGAAAAAAATTTCTTTTAACTGCTAACCGTTGAGGAGTTGTACCTTCCATCATCAGTTACGGTACGTGACTCAAATATCCATATAGCCTATAAAAGATTCGGCCGAGCATCGTTAATTTGCTCCTAAGAATTGAAGAGTTCCGATACTTTGTCATGGATCCCATCATCAGAACCTTACCAAACTCTCATCAAACTACCCTTGAAGTATATCCTTTCCATTAAAAAAAGAATCATCGAAATCGGTTGACGTGATATTGAGTTATTCGTCCATTTGTCGCGCAAATACTTAATGCAAATTTGAGACTTTTATGGTTTTCTCATGGATGCCATTGTCAGAACTGGAAAATATTAAAATGGGACAAACGGGAAGCACTACCTTTCAAATATAAAAAGAATCATCAAAATCGGTTCACCCAGTTCAAAGTTATGAGCTAACAAACACAAAAAAAAATACAGACGAATTGATAACCTCCTCCTTTTGGAAGTCGGTTGAAAACTCAAAGATTGCCGGCAGACATGGGCGAAGGCCATTCTTTCAAGGAAAATCTAAACACCGCGATTCAGAAAATGACTTCACACGCACAACGCCATCTATCGAACAATACTGCACGCAGTTGATCTCTAGTTCGAATACTCGTAGATGGCGCTGATTTAATATTTTACTTCGGAAACACTATTATAATTTTATTAATTTACATTTTTTATAAGGTGTGAACTGATTACTATGAAACAAAAAACTTAATGTTACTTCAATTTACGCACATATTGTTGTGTATAAAAGTTACTTGAAGTTGTGAGATCAAATGCACATAGCCCTAATTTTACTTCTGGAATTTCTCTACTACTTCACTTTAAACTCAAATATCTTTTGATAGACTGAACCGATTGCAATGAAACAAAAACTAAATGTTACTTAAAGTTACGTTCAATCGTTGTGTATAAAAGTTATCTACATTGCTTTCGTACATTTTACGTGATGCTCGGATAAATAAACAGACATACCGACAAACCGACAAACAGACAAAAATTCTAAAAATGCTGGAAATGGGTTCTATTGGTTGTCTTTTAACACCCTGACTATTTTTTTTGTATTTTTTTTTGATGTACAAAAACGACTTTTCTACAGTTTTATTATATGTATAGAATAGAATAGAAGTGAAACTTCTTATGCGACTTCCAACAAGGTTGCGTTAAACGTTTAGCGTATTAAGTACGCGTTTAGAATCTATAAGAGCTTGACCATCTTTTGCATGGAGATTAGAAACCAGGAGAACCAAGGCCCTACAATGTAGTGTCTCAGAAATATTGTCAAACCAAGGAGGCGCTGCGATCGCTATGTTGTCTCAATGCCTAACTTCACGTTGTCACAACAGTGACAGTACTCATAAATAGCTAACTTCACAGATACTACTTACCGCCGGCAGCGCGTTGTAAATTCTACTCATTTTCAGAGACAGGCGGGTAATGCTTTAGTATGAAGCGATGGTCCTCCTGGTTTCTAATCTCCATGATCTTTTGATTAAACTGGCCTGCTCGGCTTGTTTAAGAGTATTATTTTGTAGTATTAGTACCTATTGAATTACGAGTAGTCAAAGATATTAAGTATTAATTGATTGTTTTTAAGTACATTTAGTGATGATTCATGATATCAGATAGTTATTTACTTATAACTTATATTTACTTATTACTTATCTTATATATAAAATTCTCGTGTCACAATGTTCGTTCCCGTACTCCTCCGAAACGGCTTGACCGATTCTCATGAAATTTTGTGAGCATATTGAGTGGGTCTGAGAATCGGCCAACATCTATTTTTCATACCCCTAAGTAATAAGGGGACAACCTAAGTAATAAAGAAATATTTATATGGCAAAACAACGTTTGCCGGGTCAGCTAGTTTTCCTATGTATTATAAAACACAACTTGTATTTTATACACACCTTCTATTCCTCGATACGTCACTACACCACTCGGCAGTCGGCACTCACCAGTCACCACTTTGGTCACAATAAAACACTAAACAAAGGCTTCCACCATAGTATTATACTATGCTTCCACACTAACACTTTATTGTTTTCCGATATGTAGCAATATACTCTGGTTTTCCGAATTGACATACGTAAACTCAATCTTTCTTATATACAATCTAACATAACCAAACCATAGCATGTTTTAATTAACTACTACCGCTGTCTATTATATTAGGACAAGAAAATTTTAAATCTAATATTACATTTTCAAATAAAGTTTCCGCTTTGTTTGATTTGACAACAAATAGTTAGGCTTCGTGCGACGTCGCAATAGTATAAAAACCGTGATAAAAACCCACTTGAATTGTTTATTCAAAACTTTAGTCACTACC